>CAEGAE010008434.1:0-83107 GCA_903067095.1 Girardinus metallicus | reverse complement strand
ATATATATATATATATATATCATATATATATCAAGCAATAATATATAGAGTTTTTGATTAAGTCTAATAATCAAAATTAAAAAGTAAATAACTTTACATAAATTACATCAGTAGGTTACATTATTTATCATCTGCAATGTTTCACTGCCACAATTTAGCATAATAATGGTATGTTGGTGAGTCAGGAAGATGGAGGCATTTTAAATAAGTCTATGTTACATCCTACCAATGGATTAATAAAGGTTTCCCAAATAAATGTGAAAACAGGCAGAAATGTTTGCTTTTTGCAGATATTTTCTTTGACAAAGTTACCTGAAAAGTTTTCTTGAATGTCATGTAGCAAATCAGAGCAGTTGCTGATGGTCTCCTCTCTGTTTTGAAGTATTGCACAATTCAAACAGATGAATTGTGGAAACCTAACAGGCAGAAAATGGGCAACTTTATGCTATATGTGGGTAACCCATGGGTACCGCTTTTGTCTACTCTTTAGCTCTTTCTTTTCTTATTTAAACAGATTGCCTGTTTTTAACGAGGAGGACAGCCAGCTGGTCAGAGGGACTTATGACTTTTTCGCTATGAGTCACTTCAGTACCAAGCTTGTGACTCATGCCAAGGAAGACTCGTAAGTTAAATCCATTTCTTTGCTCCTACCATTTACGTTTTGTCTAAAACAAGCACACTGAGCAAAAGTGGAGTAAAAATCCTGTTTTGACCTTTGTGTGACTTCCATGTGAGCAGATACACCTACACAGAGATGCTTGAGGTTCAGCACATGATAGACACAACATGGATCATGTCACCCAGGCCCGTCGTGCCCTGGGGGCTGAGAAAGGCTCTAAACTGGGTAAGACTGGGCGACTTTCTTCCTAGCAGTGCCTTCATACCCGCAGGATAACAATATTTAAATGAAGAACTGTCTGATTGTTACATTTGCTCTTTCTATGTGAAGGTAAAGCAGCACTACAGTGATGTACCCATCTATGTAATGGCTAATGGAGTCCAGGAAGACCCAGCCCGTTTCAAAGACTCCCTGCGAGTTTATTACCTCTACAACTACATTAATGAGGCACTTAAAGGTAGGACTAATACAGCAGTTTTCACATTTTATTTATATTTTAACTGGTGAATGTATTAAACAAGAAATTTGGCCTTTAAAACGGCTGAATCTTGTCCCTTATTGGCGTCTGTAGAGATTAATAATTAGACAGGAATTTACTGACCCCTGACGGATATCAGCTGACTCAAAGAAAACCTTCAGTGCTCACCAATTTGTTGAGTAACAGGTGCTTCCTGTGTAGTTACAGTCCCTCACAAAAGTATTCACACCTTCTTACCTCATGGATACAAACTTTAAAAAATCCATATTTCTTATGGATTTTATGCGATGGACTAACAAACTACTGCATAATTGAGACATGGAAGGAAAATAAAACGATTACCACTTTCTTGTCACACTCAGCATTTACTCTGGATGGTGTCAACCTGAAGGGTTACTTTGCCTACGCCCTGAACGACCAAAGAGACCCGGGGTTTGGCCTTTACGGTCAGGTCCACGAGGAGGTCATCGTCAAGGCCTCCCTTTCCAACTATCGCAACATCATCCAGCACAACGGGTTCCCTATTTCCGGAGCGTCTCCACAGCAGTGTCCCGCGCTGCCACAGCCCTGCCCCGACTGCCACATCCTCATCAGGGGTCCTGTCGTGGGCTTCTTGACTCTAGTGGGCTCAGGAGTTCTGATTATGCTGGGTCTCATCATTTACTACACCACCAAGAGACACAAGGAGTATTACTGAGGAAGGGATGCAGACCAGGCTGCAGACAGTTCTTATGTAACGTTAGGATATGACTATAACTGCATCAATTCTACCTCTAAGAAACAAATATGAAATATAACCATCGATATATAGAAAAATTACTTGTACACTATCAGAAAAAGATACACATCTAAACAAAACGTGAATGTTTGCTTCGTTTTAAAATGTGAGATGTATTTTTTTTCGCTTTGTGACTGCTAGGTATTGCTTTATAGGCATGGGCCCTTATATAATCCACATAGGTGAGTAAAAACATCAGTTTTCATAATTTTTATCAAATTTTTAAAAAAGGTTTAATACATATAATTGTTTTTATGTGAAACAGAAAAGGAAATTTCATAATTAAAATTATATAATATACTGTACTAATTCATGGCTGCTAAGATTTTCATGCATAAACAGAAAAAATGTAGAATAAACATACTACAATTTATTCAAATGACTGAACGGGCCATTATAGCTTTTTGGCCCGTTCAGTCATTTGTAATTCGTAATTCAGTAATTCGTATTACTCTCTGAATCTAACAAGCTGATGTTAATTAATAGAACAGACTTAATAGGAGCATCGTCACAGCATGATCCTGCCACCACCATGTTTTACTGTAGAGAGTGTGTATTATGGCAGTATTTAGGTCAGACACTTTGACCTTTGGTCTCCCCAGACCCAAGGAATGTCCTTCACATGTGTGCTGCATCCTCTTTATGGCTTGCAACAAACTGCAAATTGGACAATTTATGGCTTTTTTTTTTTTTTTTTTAGCAATATTAAGTCTTTGCTCACAAACTGTAATTTTAAAACCTTTTCCTCCTAACATATGGGTGATTGTGTAGCGCTCCTTCTGTTTTCACACCATGATAACTGGTCATTTTCTAAGCAATGGGACACCTTGATATAGGTACTTGGCCCATGCCTATTTGTCTTAAATTATAATTTATTAGTTATTTAAGCAGTGTCTCAAAGACACTGTTTTAAGACATGCTATGTGTAAGCACAATTTGTGAATAAATTAAGTTTTAATTCATTAAATTAACTAAGGCTGAACTTCAGTGTCAAGTTGAAGAATAAGCTGCACTTGTAACAAGAAGATGCAGACTATATGTTGCTAACATGGTGATTTATTGTAACCTCTCTGAACATTATAATACATTCCCCACCTTCCCAGTTCCATCTTGTTTTCCATTTTTATAAGCTCAATGGTTTATAGACTGTGTCCAGTGCTGATGAATTTACCAATAATTACATAAACCCAAACTGCTATAAACTGTTACAAATTATGGCACAAAAACTCTCAAACTCAAAACATCATGGCGTCCAGGCCGTCTTCCATAAACTTCTTGTACATGGCCATGAACTTTGCAATAAACGCCTCCAGGTGGTAGATGGCTTTGCTGCCCAGTTGGAGTCGGTGCTCATAGTAAGCAGCCAGGTGGGCCACCTCCGTCTTTAGCTGCCCGTCGCAGTTATTCAGTAGTTCTTTCACTAAACCCTGTTACATGAAAGCAGAGGGTAAATTTCTTTGTAATTTGAAAACTAGTTTGAAATCTCGTGTTAAAGGGAAGAAGAATTGATCATGATTTGACCTTTATGATGATATCAGGAGGGATGCAGTGCGTCAGCAGCTCGTACAGCCTGGCTCGAACCTCCAACAACCTTAAACACAGAAGGAGGGCTCCTGCATTTGAACATCTCACAGTCTGACTCAGATCTTCCTAAACCCGACTTCATCTCCCGTATACAAACACATTTCCCATCATACCTCTGAGGACTCTGCTGGCTGACGATGGCATTAGCAGTTTCTCTCAGGTAGACCTCCCAGTCCGGCTCTGGCACATCCTGATCTGCCGAGAATGGATACCTGCAGAATGTCACCACGAGACACGTGAGCATATATTTCTGCAAAATATTCATGCAAAACATTGTTGCGGAGACACAACTCACTGCTGCACTCTGCACGCCTCACACATCAGAAGAGCTCTGCGGAGGTTGCGACCCGACTTTTCGCTGATCTGCTTGGCTAGCTCAGGCGGCAGCAGCAGACCTTCCTTTTTACAGACCGACGTCAGAACACTGCACACCTGTGAAAACAGGACGGTCACAGAAGGTAATAATCCAGAGTTTACACACATGTGTTATCTCAATGTCAAGGAGAAAACAAATCGGAAACGACTTAGAGAAGCGATTGTTGGCACAAATAAATCACGAGGCGTTTATAGGCATATTTTAAAACTATTTTAACACCATACTTCTTAGAAAGACTGATGACAACTAGAAACATTTAACTCAAGACTAGATAAAAATCAATGGCAAAAAAAATCCACAAAGATATATTTCAGACTCAATCTAAGAATAATTAAAGATAGAAAGTATAACTTGCTTGTAAGATTTACCAAGAAAATGTCTTTTCAATTTAAAAGAATTTAATAAAATAATTCAGGTTTTCAAAGTTACACAAATACAAGATTGCTGAAACAATTTTGTGAATAATCTTTGAAGAAAATAGATCAAAATAAGGACAGATTTGACAAATTTAGAGCCTGGTAAAGACCAAGTCCTACTTATAATGGATCCTATTTATAATCTCATTTCCCTATGATTGTATTCCATCAGTTTGTCCTCCCTACCCCCAAGCTCCTTTTTACCTCTTCTGTGCTCGGCAGAGGAACTCTGACAGCCAGACATCGGCTCTGGATCGGCCCGATGACCTTCGAGGTGGATGTCGAGCAGAGGATGAGACGACAGGTAGTCATATACTTCTCCATTGTGCGTCGCAAGGCATGCTGAGCATCCTTAGTAAGTCTGTCCACTTCTGTAAGCAGCACCACTGGGAGAAAAGAAAATCCTTTTTTTGAGACGTATTATTATTTCTAGGAAGCTTTACTCTCTTAGCACAGCAGCTCTATACCACACACTGACTCTCAGAGATAGTCTCTTCTACCTTTGAACTCTCTATGAGTGCTGGTCTGGATTTGCTGGGACTGGGCCACAGTTTTAATCAGCTCCTGGATCACCACACGATCCTGGTTTCCCGCATCACTGGACAACAAAGACATAATGTTTCTTGTTACATTGTATTCCCTCTGAACGGCGACAAAAATGGCACAAATTTTTTAAAAAAGGAAGCATTAAACCATGTAGAAGTTTATATTACCTTGGGTTAACCTCTAAGTGATAATTGCTGGCTATTGTGTTGATCTCAATTTTCTTTTTTGATGGAGCCTGAAGGCAAAGACAAAACAAACATTTCAAATGAATATATATCAACATGAATAACATTATATTAAATATTACGTGTAATGTCTCATCAGGAGAATGGCAGTACTACAATAGCAATGCTATGGAAGAAAAGTGAAGAGACTGAGGAAGCTCACGTGAGGTCTTCAGTTAGTTTATTTACCTGTTATTACTTTTTAAATAAACTAAAACTGCTCTTTCTATTATGAAAAAAAGCACATCAGGGAAGAGATAGGAGAGTGCAGCTTCAGGGTGTGAAGATATAAAAATCATATTAATTATGACAGAACCAGAAAGGATGTCAGGTTCATTTTTTTAACTTAAAATTTTCTTTTTTCATTATTTCCACACTATTTGTAAGGGTGGCTGTTAGGTTATGATTGGGTCATCAGCTGGAGTAGAACGCCCCACTTGTGTTCAAAATTCAAAAATACTTTATTAATCCCAACGGGCAAATAAAAGTTGTTGTGACTCATTAATTAAGATTTTTCAAAGAGTTATTGAAGGTGTGTTCTACACATTTATATAGTGAAATGCTTCTCTATATTAATCTGACAGTGGATTTTGTTTTCCTGTTTGGCTCTAAAATGAACCACCTTTATGTAGGTTTTATGATGTTCAGCTCTGAAGCCATTTTATATTTTGTAAGTTTCGGAGCAGCAGAGGAGAACTAGTAACTAGTTACATCTCTTCAATTACATTTACTTGAGTAACTTTTTTGAAAAAAAAAATTACTTTTGGGAGTATTTTTACTACGTGTACTTTTGACTTTTACTTGAGTCATTTTATTATGAAGTATTGCTACTCTTACTTGAGTAAAATTCTGGATTCTCTACCCACTGGATGAAAAACAAACGTGTCTAAAAAAAAAAAATTCACCAGATACAGACACACACCTGCAGTTTTTGTTAAAGTTTCATAAAAGTAACTGATTTGGAAAAATGTTCTTTTCTGATTTTTTTTTTTGTTCCTTGTATGAATTATTGTCATTTTCATCCTTAAAATACCAAAATTTCCATTTTGGTCTGATTATGTAATTTTAAAATATTAAATGATTGATAATTTGATCAGGTACTGTAAGTGTTGGAAACCCATCATGAATTGCAAGGTCTAAAAGTGTTTTTGTTTTAATAATTCCCCTCTCACCACAATAGTTTGATGCTCTATGCGAAGCTTCTCCACCCCTGGTCCATACAGTTCTCTCAGCAAACACATGATGCGGGTTTTTTTCCCCGCTCCTGATGGTCCGTACACCAACAAGTGAGGAAAGTCGCCGCACTGAACCTGGAACAAGTATTAAAAAAAATTTTTTGGTTCCTGTGGGTGTCCTGTTTTTAACAGTATATTTACATAAACAGAAATAATACTATTAAATAATACATAATACAGAGCCACTGAATCGCTTGTGTTTATGAACCTACAGTTTCTCCATTAGTTATGATTATAGCAACAGTAACTTTAAAAATATAAACATTTAGGCTTTCAAATATTAACATAGTTTCTACAATCTTGTTTATTAAAGGTACAATTAAAGAAAAATAATCATGAAATACCATCTAGGGTATTTTTCTCACCAACAAATGTACATTTACAATAAAAAACGCTGTTGGATAATGAAGAATGGATTTCCACTGCAGAATTTCACACACACACAAAAACATTTTCTTTTTTCTAAACGTGTGTAAACTTTCCACCTGACTGTTTTCAGAGCATAATATAGCAGCAGTAATATTTTTTATGTTGTTATGGTAGCATAATGCTACCATCACAACAGCTATAGCTGTAGTGATGGTAGCATTATGCTACCATAACAGGCTATAGCTGTAATTATGGTAGCATTATGCTATCATAAGAAGCTATAGCTGTAATTATGGTAGCATTATGCTATCATAACAAGCTCTAACTAGCCCGTGGATAAACTGCTAGCTGCTCTCACCAGGTTTTTCAGTTGAGCCGCTTGTTCTTTGTGATAGTCAAGTTTTCCAAGGGACGTCGGTCGATATTTATCCAGCCACAGACTCATTGTGTGAAGACTTTAGTGTAATTTTTATCGTCACTGTTTACAGGCAGCCCGTCTGCAGCTAAACTCCCGCGAAATGTTTTCTTAAAGATAATCAACCGCGCTGCCTCACTTCCTGTGCGGCGGTACGGAGACTCCGAGGAGACAAAAGCCTCTAAATTTGCCAAGGCCCGTCATGTAACAGAAGTAGACATGCTGAGTCGCTCTAAGTTGCACTGGACTGTCTGTCAGACCCCCTGCTGCGTTGTTAAATATAATGCAAGCTAATTTTCGTTATATACTTATAAGATAACGCTGTTACAAAGTGCTTGTCAGAAAATATCAAATGCTTCCGCTGATGTCCAACAATACCAGCACCGTGGTTCTTCCACAGTCCGCATATAAGTGGATGTCATTTAACGATGGCTGCCTGTCTCAGTACTGCGGTGATAACGGAAACCGGACTGAAAACCACCAAGAACCAACCGGTTAGCAATGACCAACCACCTGACGTCAAAGTGGTTGGTCATTGCTAACAAGGTATTTAACTCTGCATTTTCAATCACTTTTCTCTTGTGAATGGAAGCTTGAAGCTGGACCTGTATTTCTCCAACTGCTACTTTTTCAGATAGTTTTTTTTTTTTTTATAGTAGTGGTTTTATAATTGATGTTGTTAAGAGGAATGGGTTTAATATTTGAATCAGATCAGATGCAACAATATCTCTGTAAAAAGAAGTTGGAAAGTTTATTGCAGGCCCTGGTAGAGTGTAATTCAGATGCTACGGTCACAGGATAGTGTGTCAATCTTTGTTCATTCAGGTAAAAACAAACAATTATGTTTACACAACAGCTCACAGCCATCCTTTAAAAGTCCTTTTATTTTGACAGCATGGATCTTTTGCATGAAACAATCTGATAAGATAAAGAAAAAAAAAAGACAGTTAATCTGCATTGGAAACAAAAGGACGCACTGACACTGAGCTAATCCTACCATCTCATCATGAAAAGGCATGAGTAGAGATTTAATTAAATTTTTTGTCCAGTTTATTATTTCACCTTGGTTGGCATATTCTTTGTCTTATAGAAGGAAATATGTGAAAATTTACATTTAAATTCAATCAGTTTCTGGTTCAAAGATTCAGTCATTGTATTCTCCCTCCCATTCCACACGGCGCAGAATGTTAATTATATTTCCTGCACACATTCCCTGCCTTTATCTTCTAAAATCTATGAAATGCTTGTTGTCAAAACATTGATCTGACGTCTTTTACACATCTCAGACATTGTAAACAGTACATGCTTTCACGATAACACGGCTTACACACAGCAACTAACGTTGATTATTTTGCACATTTTTTCTCCTTTACAACCAACTTTCTTTCATACATTATATGTGATTGACCAACACATAGGGGCAATGAGTGTGAAGTAGAAGAAAATTATACTTTGGCTTCAAAATTTTTACAAATATCTGAAAAGTGTGGTGTGTATTTATATGCAGCTGTCCAAAGGAATAAAAATTTTAATAAAATATACACAAAATAAAAAAAAGTTAAAGATTAATACAAATCTTAGCTAGGCTCTCTGATTTGGTGAAAAGTTGTAAAAACTTACCTGTTTCTCCATTTTATACACCGTTTTTCTGCTTTGTTTCTGCATCTGCAGCTGTTAAACAAACTGTTCTAGATAAACATGATTCTTTGTGTTTTTTGTAGTTATTTATCCAATGTTACAACCTGCTCTCCTCCTCCTCACCTTTCTTCCACCTGGCTGAGGTAAATATACCTCTCTGTGACAGGAATGTTCTATATGTAGCATGTCTGAGCAGGTTAGCGTAGCTTGCACTGAAACACATTCTTGGATTATATTAATGCAGCAGAATCATCTCAATGGCAATCTGTAAAAATATGGATATTTGAAAAGATATTTCACTCAGCTCATGATTTCATCAAAGTTTATGCAAACAGATGTAAACAAAAAATATTTTGTCAAGTTCAACTCGATTCAGAAATACTTTATTAATTCCACAGTGTAAATAAATATTGTGACTTCAATTATAATGCCTTTTTCAAAGAGTTTTTTTTTAAAGATGCTGATGGATAAGAAAAGGGCTGATCTCCTGTAGTGATCAGTATTAGAGCGTATCTGAAAAAACCACTGACTGAAGGCAATTTATTATTGTTTGGCTGTCTGATTAAGAGGATGCTGTTATGTTTTTCATTTCGTGAACAATCTTTATTTACCTCTTCATGTCCAGGGGTTCCAGAACAGTCCCCAAACAGAGCCACTGCTCTGAAGATCCTAAAGGACAATGTCAGTCAATCAGTTTGTGGCATGAAGATCAATTTGACAATGATCCAAAGCACAAAGCAGGCCCATCTCTGAGCCAACCTAGTGAAAGTATGGACTTTAATCAGATTGAGCTGGCCTTGCAAAGATCGTTTGTTCCATAAAACGTTCCATAAAAGCATTACAACTAATACAGAAGTAAGCATAAAACGGCATTAAACTGATTTGTTAAAAAAGTGGGCCAAATTTCCTCCACAGCAGTGTGATTACCAATCACTGCAAATGATTGATGACAGTTGTTGCTACCCAGGGTCTCGTAACCAAAAATTTGGTTTAAGGGTCAATAACTTTTTCGCACAGTCAGCTTGATTTGGACAGCTTTCTTCCTTAATTAATGAAACCATAATTTAAAAATGTTGCTTTTTTTGTATTTCCCCATGTTGTCTTTTCTGAAATTAATGTTTGCTTAATTTGATTATAAGACATATTTCTACTCTGGCAGATCTTTACAGAAACTTTTGGTTGTGTAGACACTGGTATCCTCCCTCTGTGACCAGATCTCCTTTCTAACTGGACAGGCCTCAACAGGAAAATTCATCTCCATCACAAATGTCTAAATTGCAGGTTTCCACTCCTGACCAGAGACATTCCTTCCAAAATGTTAAAATTGATTATTTTCTGGCAAACCTGAGGAATTCCACAGTCCATCGACAACTCTGCAAAAAACGTTGACTTTTTACATGCTCTGTAAAAACCTTATTGCTGCTCCTAAAACCAGGAGATGTGGAATATATTGACAGGAGTTAATGACATTTTAAAGCATTACCTCATGCTTTGTTGAGGAATTTGCATGTGCGGTGAAAAGTCCGTCGCCCTGAGCCATGTTGCGCATCAAAGAGGGAAAAGGTGCAACAAGGAGGGGGAAGGACCCATAACCTACTGATCTGCTTTTATCCATGACACGTTGTCATTTCTCTTCCCCTGCTTGTGCATTCTTACATATATTTTCATACAAAACGATGGCCATTCTCCATAGACACACAGGCACACACACCCCCACGCACGCAGCCTACGCACACACACGTACACTCCAACAGTTCAAACACCTGCCCGTGGAACAGCCCCTCTACTCGCTGAGGTAATGTAGGAGGGAAACACATTCCTCAGCCTTTTTCCCTCCTCCCCTCTCAGTATATTACATCTTTACAACTAAATAAACTCAGTCTGTGAATCGTTTCTGTCAGTGTTGGATGGTTTCTTTTGATATCCATACTTCAGAATGTTGTGGTGGAAGAGGTCTTCAGCTTCTGTGAAAATGTCTGGTATGTTCAAATATAAATTTATCTTTTACTTTTAGAGAAAATAAAGCTCCCACATGTTTTCATATTCAAGTATAAATCTACAGTGTTCTTGTGCACAGCAGATACCTTGCAGTAACACTATTTCAACATCCTGACTTAAATATTTATTATGAGACGTGTCTCTTCAAAAGGTCTTACTTGTGCTGCAACAATATCTGAACTTTAGATTGTCTTTTCAAGATTTTGACCCTGGTTTTAAGACTTCTTGTTGGGAAAGGAAAAGAACCCAGAGACAGAGGCGAGGAAAGGGTGTGATGGCTGCAGCCAAGAATAGCAATCCACCAGGAAAAAACAATGTGTTTTAGAAAAATGCCTTTGTGAAAAAAGGAAGAAAAATGTCTGACAGCCTGGGTAGTGAAAACCAGTGTTTATGCCAATGGGCATTTAATGTGATAGATCACATTCAATCTGCAAAAAGTATAAGAAATTATAATTTTTTTCCTGATCAGTGCATCTAGCCATGAAACAGTTTTTGCATGCTCCTGCTTTTGCGTTTTTGTTGCACTAAACTGTTTCAAATCATCAAACAAATTTCAACATCACAAAGATAACTAGAGTAAAAATTAAATTCCAGTATGAAAATATATCTGCATTCCTTCTTAAATAATTTAACTTTAGTTGCCTTTGCTTTTTGGTTCATTTTCGGCACACAAAATTACTACCAAACCTGTAGTGCTGAAGGAAAATGACTGGTCGAATCAAAGCCTGGATTAAATGTAAAACTTTTAGCATGATATTAGACCATTTGTCCTTGAAAACTCTCCAGTGTGGTTAAATTAAACCAATTGTACTGAGAAGAGTGGGCCAAAATTCCTCTGCAATGATGTAAAAGACTCGTAGCTTGATAGGAGTTATTACAGCCAGGGGAGGCACCAGCAGTTATAAAGTTTAGGTACAATTACTTTTTCACATGGGCCAAGTTGGTTTGGATAACTTTCTCTTTTAATAAATAAAATCAACTAAAAGATATTATCTCCCTAACCTAATTGTTAGGGAGCTACTGCTGGATCAATAAATCATCATAAGGTCAGTTTAATGACTATCAACTAGCTTTTTTGCCATCTCACTCAGAGTTGTTAAACGTTAAAGTGCCTCCATACTGACAGTCATTTTTAAATGCAGTTACAAGAAGGCTGGGGGGAAATGTGTTGTTCATTGATGCTGCTTGATTTTACTGTGTTGGAATTTGTTGCGAATAGGTCAGAGGTTATTCACCAACGCCAACCTCAGAATCCAATATGGCTGCCTTGGACCCAAGAGTTGTAGCAGAAGTTTCAGTCTTCAGTTTCTTCTCTTTCAGTGACTCTAACACATGCCTACTGTATATTATTTATAGTTTGCACGTGTGAAAACATGTGAGCATGAGCAAGTTTGTCCAAAACTCAGTCTTTTATTCTTCTTTGTGCAGGAAGCCCAAATCATTTGGGGATTACAAATGAGGTCCACACCAAGCTGTTGGTATAAGTTCAGCAGCTTCACCTGATTCCATTCGTCAGACTGCTTTAATAACGCGACGTCATGGTGACAGCAGGACTTGCAGTTGCCGAGGAGGAGATCGGCAGTGATGGTAAAAAGTCCAGTGGTTGCACTGCCTGATCACGAGCAGTCTAACAGGCATATTTACCCCCAGGCTGTGGATGTCTTTCTAAGTGAAGTGCAAGGACAAGTTCCCCACCGCCCCAATTGAACACTCCAACAGCCAACTGAGAGCCATGTCTGGGCCTGCTTCTCTCTTTGATGTCACGCTGGATCCTGTAACCAGTGACGCTAAACACTGGAAGGATCTGAAGATCGACAGCACGTCTGGCCTCAGTCAGAGTGATTACACGCCTTCTGGATCTGCTCTACAGGACATAGAAGTGACAGATACTGATGGTGGAGATGCTGCTCGGAGTGGTCCTCTATTTTTAGAACGGAATGTGAAACAGAGAGGAGCTGCAGCACCTGAGCAACAGGAAGAGCGCCCCGCGGTGACGCCCCATCCTGCTGAGATCCCTTCTGCCTTTTCACCACTCCTGGACACATCCTGTGACAACCATCTGTTTGAGTGTGTGAACTCGTCAAAGGACACCTCACCAGACGTGCTTCGAATAGTAAAACATAAACCAAGTGCGATTGTTTTTCGCGATTATGAAGGCAGCCTTGCCACTGTTGGGAAGGAGAGTTCTGATGGCAGGGAGTCCTCCTCTTCCTCCTCCGCTTCTAAAGAAGAGAGTGAAGATGAAGATGCTGATGTTGATGAATTCCCTGAAACTTTACAGTACAAGGAGTTTCTGGTCAGTCGCCATCGTAGGAGTTTGAACAAAAACAGAAAGTTTCTGAGGAAGAGGCCAGAGGTTCTGCCTCATGGCCCTGCAGCTGACCGGCCAAAGACCTCCATCAGCAAAATGAGACCGGAGTGTTTAGGTGGCAAGGAGGAAGAGGATACACGGCAGGTAAATAAAAACAGCTGGTATTTTTCTTGACCTCAGTATTTCATTGTATACCTAAGCTTTATTTACTTTCCATAAACTTTGAGCTTTTGTCACGTTTTGTCACATTACTACCACATGCATTATATTGGAATTTTAGGTGATAAACCAAGAAAAATAAGTGGATAATTTTGCCAGTACAGAGTTTTTGAAAACTTTGCTCTGCAAGTCATTTGTAGTATGTGTCTTACCAGCTTTGCTGATCTAGACTCTGAAATTTTTGTCGGTTCTTCCCTTCATAAAATCAGTCTTCCATAAAATTGAATGAGTGCTTTTTTAAGACTGCATTTCATTTAACACTTTCCATCCTTCAACGCCTCTTGTCAGCTCCCATTCCCTATCTAAGAAAAACATCCTCTCAGCCTGATGCTGCCACCACCATATTTAAAGAGGCAATGAATAGTTTTGACCCCATGCAAAATTGTGTTTTGCATTGGGGCCAAAAATTCACTTTTGTTTTCACAAACAGAGGACCTTCTTCCACCTGTTTGTTGTGTCTGTGAGTGGCTTATTGGAGGTTTTAAATTAATATCCACAAGTTACAGAATTAATTTATATGTATAAAAAAAGTACGTATTATTTTCCTTCCACAGATATGCAATACGTTGCGATAGTCTGTTTGCGACACAAAAATTCCAACAAAATACATTGAAAGTTCTGGCTGTAAGGCAACAAAATGCAAGTAAAAGTTCAAGCACGTTCATGTTTTTATGTCACTTATTGTCAGTCATTTTTCTTTACTTTATCAATCACTAAATGATAAAGTAAACAAGGTTCAATGTAGTCGTGAACCAGCATGAACATGAACTATGCACACTTAACCTGTCTTGTAATACATTGTGTACCACTAGAGAGCAGCAAAGTCGAACATTTCCAGATAATTTAAAACGACCTCATTCCTGCTTAGGATCAAGACTTTCTGTATAATAATGAGGGACTTTTGTAAGTAATAACCTCAATTAAAATACTGTTAAGATGTGAAAAATTAAAAAGTGAAATGCCTTCACTGTATGTTGTGAATAATACTTAAATATAAACATTGCAACATTAACAGGCTTTCATTACATTGTTTTTGTAAATACATTTCTAATTTCTGCTAAGATTATTTCAGACAAAGACAACCATTTTCTCTTTTTTTTAGTGTAGTAAATCTACAGTTAGAATTCTTTAGAGAAAAGTGAAAATGTCCAATTAGGAGTTATTCTATCTCAGAAATACTGCTTGTAATAAATTCCTTTCATATTTTCCTCTTGCACTGCCTGGCATCTGTTATAACCCTGCATGCACCGCAACAGCAGTCATTTTTTAAAGCGAGTGTGTCCCTAACTTTGTTCTCACACCTGTCAGATTGCTCCCACCCCAACCCCCAGTCTCTGGCATGCTCCCATAACGGCCCTCTTGCACTCTGCTCCCTCCTCTCTTCCTGAAATGAAAGGATTATCTCTGCCTGCACCTCCGTTGTGATGATGTTTCCACAGTTTGGCTGAACAATCCCTTGCTGGAGGACTTGCAGAAAAACCCATTTATACACCTGCTTAAAAGTTTAAGGTTTAAGGCTGTTGTTCCATTTACGAAGGCATTTAGACTCTTCTGGTTTTCTTACATCTCTGAGAAATAATAAATAAATCTACATTTTTTTTCAAGGTCTGACACTAAAAGGCATTTACTCCCATCACAAATGGTCTAAGACTAAGATCTTTTATGCAAAACTTTCCCAGTGGGTCTGCTGTGAGACCTGGAGTATAACCGGTAAATTACGAAAAAAGTTATTTCATTAACTGGTAACTGAGCAAATATTCATTAGGAAGATCTTTTTTGATATAGATGTTTAACTTTTACAACCACTTACTTATCTTTTTAACTTGTTTTTTACTAGTCAAATGAATAAGAGTTTTGGGAAGTTTTATATCTGGAGCAGCTGATTCTGATTGTAACGACAGGGCAGTAAATATCTTACTTATATTTGTTATTGTTTTAGAGACGCTTGTGGCCTATCAGTTGAAGAGGCACATAAATAGAAAGTATTAATTGTATCACATATGATTTATTTTGCTTCCTTATTCTGCAGAGTCTGACAGAAGCATTTGTATAAATGATAAAAGTTTGTGTTGCTGTAGGTGATAAGAGATTGTTTTAAGGAAGGTGACACGTGTATACCGCATGCCTGAATGCCTGGTCCATATTTTTTCTCTAAAATAATAAATTGTGTATAAGTGATTTGGCATGTTCATGTTCTGGTGCAGGTTTGCAGATGTTTGCTGATGATATAGTTTTGTAGAGACACTATGGCCAGTTCAGTGCAGCTCTAGTGTAGGCCACATGTGTCAAAAGTCAGCTTAATGGTGGATATAAAAACAAATCGTCAGCTAGCTTTTAGTCATGGACTTAATTTTTTATTGACAGAAACTATATCTACAGAGTATAGGAAGTAAAAAAATAGTGCATTCTGGTGTAAAATTCCATAGAACATGCAATCTTTAGGCTAATCAGAGATAATTTATTGCTGCAAAAAGGCTGAAATGTTAAATATTTGACTGTAAGACTTATCCCTAAACTAATAAACAGGGAAACATAAAAGGTTCACTGGATACTAAATTAACATTCACCTTCATCAGCAAATGAAGAGATTCGTCCCGCTGTTTGCTTAGCTTTTTCATTGGAAATTCACTTGAAAACAGCCAACACTACACATAGTAGTAGTTATTTATAACAGTGTTTGTTTCCTTTGTATGAGTCCAATAATGAATTACTGCTTTAAGCATTGATGAATTAAAGACCCTCTCCTCCTGTGGACGCCTTGGACAGAATTTTATTAACATTTCATGAACTTAGAGAGCACACTGCTGTGTCTGTGTGTGCTGCAGTGCATTAGCACATTTATGTGTCAGTGACTTTCAGCATGTGTACATGCTGGCAGTCATTCTTGTAACTGAAAAGCCTCCAGTGGCTGTGTTCCCCCACCTCGCCCTGGATCTGTCCCCCACAGTGAGGGTAAAAATAGCACCCTGCTGTGCACAGACAGCCCTCTGTGCTCCTGTGCTGCGTAGGAATCTGGGGGATGTGAGGGCTGAAACACACAGGAAATGGTTTTACTGCCAAAGCAGTTACTGCAGATATTTTTTAAGCTGGTCGACATGATAGTTTTGGGACTGGAGAAAAGGGTGTGTTTGTGAGCGTGAGTGGGTAGATGAGTGGGTGGGTTGTGTTGTGAGGGCATGCTTGTGAGTATGCATGTAGCTGTGTGAGTGAGGGGGCTGTTTTTGGACTTTAGTTCCTTCAAAGGGTCTTTATATGCTGCTATCAGCCTATGGGACTCTGGGATTGGCAACGGAGCTCAGAAACAAAGCAGTTTGTTCATTTCCTGGAAGGCCAGCGAACAAGCATCTCAGTCAGACTCAATTACCACCAGTTACTGACAAAGTACAGAAATGATTTAGACCTTTGCATAACGTTAGCATGGGCACATCCGGCGTCTCACATTGTGTATATTAATGCTTACAACCTGGAGGCCTATACTTTGTTTTTATTCTTAGGCTGCACATTCTGTTGTCCTCACAGAATCACTATTGATTTGTATCACAAGTCAGACTGAAGAACGGATCATTGAGGCAATGAAGGTTGGAATGGCTGAATGAGGAAGAGAAGTGTTGAGTTTTAGGTTCATCTAAAGAGGTGCACATGAATTTTCTGCTACCTTGAGCTGTACTTACTTTCATTTCCATTTATTTTGTTTTTTGTCTTGTGTGCTCAGCAATGTGACTCCATGATCCTACTGATGAAAAAATTGGATCACCTCAGTGAGGGAATGCAAAACATCCAAAACTCTAATTCCTGCCACACAAATGACGTTCGAATCAAGGAGGAGCAGCAGGGCACCAAGGTAAGCCTGATTTAGATTTGCAGCACATGTGATTGATGAATAACTTCATGAATACAGATAGTGTCATCCTAGGCTCATCTGAGCAAAAACGACAAGGTTATGAGTAGAAATTAATACATTTTCAAAGCTCTCGATGCTAACTTTAAACAACATAAACACTATCCTTTTCTTTCATTGTAGGCTTACACTTTATTCTCTATTAAACTCTTGTTTTTAGCTACCAAGCTATTTATTTAGATAATTAGAATTTTGCTCAGACTGCATATTCGTATCTTCCAGGGTGGAGTAATAAAACAACATGAAACCTCAGTGAGTTTGAAAGACAGAAGTTTGGTGCACAAATTTGAATTAATTAAGGATTTTGTATAATCAATACAGGTTAAAAATACATATACTGTAAATACACACGGTATCTAAATACACATTAATTTGTGTTTAGGTAAATCTCCCTTAGTGAAAAGCAGAGACGCGAGAATTGCTTTTTTTTGCCTTCAGCATGCTCTTGGCAGTCCAATCTTATTTACAGAACTGGTACAGCTCATTTAACTGCATTGTGTCCTGACATGGACCTAGAATTTAGGCATAATCTACAAATGTTCAGAGTTTTGCAGGTCAGGGCTTTGGGGAGGCTTTTGCAGAAGCTTAATGTTAGTCTGCTTTATCCCTTTCTGAAACACTCTGGATGTCTGGATGCATGTTTGCAATCATTTTCTTGCTGGAACACCCCATTAGGCCCACATTCCAGTCATCTAGCTGCATGTTCAAAATTGTTCCTGATCATACTAATAAATTTATTTTCATAAAGGGTGACAGTTTGGGTCTTTCTCCAAGTCTTACCAAAGAGGGCAAACAAATTAATGACTAGTATTTATTACTGATTCTTGCGATTTGCAGTTGTTTGATAATGGATCTAACTGACTTTCCCAACTTGTGTAAATCTAGAATTTTCTTTCCTGAGTATTTCTCAAGTCATTAAGAGATTTTTAGGTAATTGAGGAGAAATTACCAAATGAAGACAATAACAATCATTAAGAAGGATTTCTGAGACCTTAGGTTTATTAAATTTAAACCAATCTTAGAACCTTCAGCATCACTTATTTAAAAAATTATGCTGAACATAAAGAAAGCTTTTATATATCATTTTAATTTGCTGATTATAGAAAACATAAAAACAACCCTATGCTTCGAATAGTTCAATATTTTATTATTATTTAATCACCCTGGAAAGGAGAACATCCAAAATGGATATGGCATTCATGCGCATGACGACTGTGCGTTAATTTTTCACTAGAAAAGTAAATTATAATCCTATTGGATTTCCATGCCGTTCCTGTGGTAAAATAACTGCTTCTACAGAAACAACAGATGTCAAATCATGGCTTGCTTGAGCTTTAAAGGCGTAGCAAACATATTTTGTGGACCAAAAGATCATAGTGACCCTTCTGCTGTTCTTTTCCTACATGACATTCCAGATGCTTCATTATCCTTACTGAGTGTAAATGAGTTAACCTCAAATAGCTTTCAAACCATGTAGAAGTTAAGGAATGCTCATAAAATTGTTGAAATTGCACCACAACAATCCCATTTAAACTGTTTTGCTTGTTAGAGAAACAGCAGTGTAACGAATTATGTTGACACATTTAGCAGTTTGCCTCATTGTCTGCTAATTCAGTGCAGAAGTGCAATGTTAATGAGCATCATGTACAAGGGGACATGTAGAAATGGGATTATAGCTTGTTGCAGAACATATTTAGAAAATATATAGAAATTAGTTTATCTGTATATTATCAATAAATTTCAAGATGTTGCATAACAGATTTTTAAATTCTGCCAAAGTTTCCTTCAGACATTAGTCTGTTTATTTATTTTTTTGCAAAAAGATATATATTGTCAAAAGAAAGACATAAGAAGTCTCTTATGCCCAATGGTATTAACTGAAGCCAGAGCTTGACACACAGAAGTGAATCTGGTTTGTGTAAAACTTGACCTCTTCAGTGTTTATGGTAAACATCTTAGCTGTCAGAAGGGGCAAAAACTGGCAATGTCAGTAGAGAGGTAATCAATGTCAGGTGACAGGAATGTAATGCTTTGACCGTTTTAAAAACAATGTTGTCAGTTTCAGTGCATCCAGAAGAAAATGGATCACATTAAAATTCTTTTAGAAAACAAGCCGCAGAAAAGAACCTGGCCTGAGATAGTACTGGACTTTCTGAGGTGGTGATCCCTGACATTCACTGGGGGGTCAAGTGGTAAAAAATGTTTAACAGAAGACAATATAAACATTTTAAAGAGTCCTAGCCAGAGTCCAGACATGAACCATGTCTAAAATCCACTGCTGAGACTAAATGAGTCAAGACAAATTTAATTTTCCAACCTTAATATGATTATTGCAGGACTAAATGCTCCAAAAACTTGTCAGCATTATAAGATTGACTTTTAATGGTGAAAGCATTCAGCTATTGATTGTAAAAAATGCTTTGGATAATTTAGGAAACAACTTTCCATCATTTTATATCTAATGCACCTTATGGCTTCTGCAGGGATCATTTGTAACTGAAAAGATCAATAGGTTAAATGGCTCTTAATGTTCTGTAATTGACTTTTCATACACACTGTTAAAAGCAGGCATGAATAAAAATATCAGGTTAAAAATGCCATGTGAAACATCCAAAAAGAGAAATTAAAATGAGAAAAATTCATCTCTCTTTTTTAAATTTTTGCCATAGTGGAACACCATGTTGCTGACACATCTCCAAACACACAGTGGGAGCATTAGCAACAGCATTGTTTGTCACCGTGATGGGAATCCTTTGTAAGGTCAGAAAGGGAATTTTCTGAAAACAGAATCATTGTGTGTCGAAACAAGCAGAAAATAATCTCTTTGTGAGTATTTGTGAAATAGATTCTCTTCTAAGGGAATGAAAGTCATTCCTCCCTCTCCATCAGTTACTCATGCATCTTATCAGCTCAGTGTTTGACTGAAAGGGGAAGCGGGAAGCACATCAGCGGGTATTCCCACTGAAGTGGCTGCAGTAGCTGAGTGGAGGGGTCAAACTGGATTGGACTTTCCACTGTTGTCAATGAGCTGAACTCAGACAGCGGAAGGAGAGCCAAAATTAGGGTGGGACTTTTCTTCAGAATGTGAGAAAAGTGAAAATGGAAAAAGGAAAGGACCTTGCTGACAATAAATCATCAGCAAGGTCTTAAATCTTGAATCACTTCACATCATCACCAGCTTCATAAGTTACTGGACAGAAACCAGAGAAACAGATCTGCTGATGAGACGGGCAGCATGAAGACACGGGGAGCGGTAAGAGGCTGAAAGAGACAGATGTTTAGTCTGCTGCTGAATGGGCTGAGCTGTAGATCTTAATGTGTTTTTACACTGAGACATGATGGTTACCTGAATTAAAACATAACAAATATTTTTGTTGCTTACTGCTGGTACACACTGAAAATGCAGGAGACTTTCTAAGTTTTACAGAATTGACCCTTTGACTGATTAACATAATAAACATTTAAAAGTTGATAGAAGTCATATTGTTCTGGTGCTTCGTAAGTAAAATAAAACTTTAGTAATAACTATTGTGGCCTGCACAGTTGCATAGTTTTTACCTGGCTCACTTACAGGTAGAAGGTTGCAGATGTTCAGCTTGGGGTCGTGTTGCACCCATCTCTGTGTGGTTTCTCTGTGGGCATTTATTCCGACAGCTAGGTTAGCTGTTTACTCTAAACTGCCATTAGGTGAGTGTGCGTGTGCATGGTTGTTTATCCTTTGTGCCCTATGATGAACTGACAACCTGTCCATGGCTACCCTGCTTAAATCAATGGGTATAAAAAGAAAGTGGGCGGATTATTGCTAAGTTGTCTAATAAATTGAATTGGGGTATTTTCATTTTTTATGTACTTGTTATATACCACTTGTCAATCTTGTTCATGATTATTTTTTTTATCCATATCCATCTGTACTGTTGTATGACGACAAGCTGAAATTATAAAGAAGGTAGTTGAAGATATTATTAATGCAGTACACACCATACAACAAATAAATATCAAGAGCACAAAATACCACTAATTATTAATAGTTCTATGATGAAGAAATGAAAGTAAAAATCAAACATGATCTTGAGCAAAAATACCAAAAACCCTATCATCTATGTACAAAAATGTGACCTACAGCTGTAAAATGTTTTAGTTTATAAACTCGAGGAACACCACTGACAACTGAGCAAGTCTGTGATGAATAACTTTAAACAAAATTAGCAAACAATTTCACGTAGACATTGAAAGATTAAGAAATCTGCATAAACTGTTGAGCGTGGTAACACCACTTACAACTGATCAAAACTGTGAACATTCTTGTTCTGATTTTTAATATATGATGTGAAATATGAGCGATTTTGTCAAAAATAGAACTCGGATCAATAAAGAGAAAGGCATTGTGTGGTATCCACATATAAACCACATGCTTTTCTTTTTGTCTGGGCAGCTAAAATCTTATTTAGGTGTAGTGGATATAATTTTTTTTCTTTTCTTTTCTTAGCTTGTCTTTCTCTCTCCTTTCCTCCAGGGTACCCAGACTGTGTTAAGGATGACCATCCGAACAGGCCCGGATCAAGGAGCCCACAAATCTCCAGACAAACCTGAGCCGCTAACCAGACGTCGCTCACGACCCTTGACCCGCAGCAGGCCACTGACCCGCGCCTCCCTCACGTCTCCTACGCATCTTCAAGCTCGTCATGCCCGGGTGAGACACTTTGGTTACATCAGTGAGAAACTCTTAAAAAATAAAATAAACAGCTCATTTTTAATTGCTCTGATTTAGAGTTTCTGATGTAAGTCGGTTACCGTCTGGAGCATCGTCTCCCATGAGAACACCGCTGAGGCCCATTTTGCGTTGCTCTTTCATACTGATATAAGGTCTGTGATTCCTCTCAGACTTTTGATTGCATTACAGACTCATGAAGCACTTTGAAGCTGACCTTGCACACAGGAGCTTCACAGACTGATGTAAGCTGATCAGTCACTCAGCTGAGTCACATCTGATTTGAGTAAAACCTTTAACCTGTTTTGGGTAAAAACAGTCACTACAGTTCCAGTGTTTCATAAAGGAAGTGAAAATCTGTGGTTTGTTTTTGAACACACTGTGACATATCACCCCCTGTCCTCAACTGTGAGTCACCTTGTTTTAGCTTACATCTTACACAAAGGCTTTTGCTGAAAAAAAATCTGTTATGTTTTGATATTTCCTCTGTCCCTTTGTTACATCATGTTCCTCCCTCTGCCTGAAACTCAGTCAAGGTTTCTCCTGCCCTGCTGTTTTATAAATAAGATGAGTGTAAAGCGGTGAGACAGATCTGCTCCACGCAGCAAGATTTACAAGGTCACTTTCTGCCCAGTCAGCACAGTCACAACTGTACTACAACAGTCAGACAGATAAGGGAGAATAAAAAGAAATATCTTCTTTAAGCCAAGATGTCGTTTTTTTTGGTGTTTTACAAAGAACACCACTCATATGATTTTGAAAATGTAATAATCACAGAGCTGTTAGGATTGAAAGCTTATTGTTGAAAGCCAAAGTAAAGAAATAAAACATTTTAAAGAGATTAAACCTCTGAATTTCAAGAGGGGCACTTAGTTAAGGGCTTAGTTTTCTAAATGGCTAATATTTAAAGATAGAGAACCTAAAAGGAAGCCAATCATTTTTGCTTGCTTGCTATATAAAACCTTTATTTTTGTGGTTTTGAATCTAATGAAAGGATGTAAACTGATCTGGGACATTTCTTGACACACATGTCAATTCATACCTACAGGGAGGAAAACCTTTACAACCTTAATAAATAATTAATCTATTTATTATTTTATTTCCTTCTTTATGTGTTTTTATTTATTTTATTTGTAGTTCTTAAAAATACTGAACTACCAAGAAAACTAAATTGAAATGCAGTGATGAAGAGCGTTTGAAATGAAAGTAGGAATGAATGTAAAGCTGAAGAATTTTTTAGAACAAAAATTAAAATTGTTAATTTTCTGCAGAAAATAAATTATGCATCTGTAAATGTGTGCAAAGTGCATAATGTGTTTTTTTTAAAAAACTGAAATGCATCAAATGATTAGATATCTACATGTTATTGAAAACATTACCCAGTGGCACAGGACTGCCAACAGTTGCGTTCGTGCAACTTTTTCCATATCATGCCAGTTATGCCACAGTGGTATTCAACTGAAAGCTTTTCAATACTTCAGAGCATTAAAGAGGCTTTAAGGGTGTTGGCTGGTGTTATTTGAATTGGTTGCCCAAAAAGAAGCATTAGTTCAAAGCTCATGTTGCAATTTTCAGTAGTTACACAATCTGATGAGGTCAACAGCAAGGTACAATTTGATCATAATTTATTTATTTTATTACTCAATAACAACACAATATTTATGCATAATCTTTTCTGGCTTAAATTCCCACCAGCTCTCTTGTCCTTTGTGTAGAGTGTCTCAGAATATCTTGAAATATTCTCTTTAAATTGAAACCCGTTATTGGCATTCTATATGAGTGAATCCTGTAGTGGAATATTGTTGTTTGCGCTCAGCTTATGTTTTACTGAGTAGGTAGGCAGACAGAGCGACAAGCAGGGGGCGCTCAATTTGATGCAGAGGTGGGTTTATTTTCCCCCTAACTGTGACTGATAAAGCACAGCTGTGCAAACGAACTTTCCCTCCCTTCGTCCTCCTTAAACACACAGACATACACACCCCTACACATTTAAATAAATGTAACGTTTGAGTATCAGCATGACTTTTAGGCATCCTATTTCCCTAGAAGCACATTTCTGAAAGTGTGTCTTGGAACAAATAGATTTATTAGCCTCAGTCGAAATGCTCCTTCACTCCTCTCTGCAGAGGAAGGTTTCCACTGGTTCATACTCAGACAAAATGCAGACAGAAGGTGGACAATTAAATTCAGCTTTAGCAGCGGCCACATTCAACAAAAGGTAGCAACAGTGTGCTAACAGAACAGGTTGCTAGAGATGACCTGCTGAAAAAAGAACCACATTCATTATATCATACTTTCTGAGTTAATAGCAGACTATAACCATTATATCCTTTTCTGTGCATCTTTATATTTAACCTTTAATGTAATATTCTGTTTTTTCATCATCTCTCACTATAGAGAGGACACAGATAGATTCAGTCACCTGTAAAAATCTTTTCCCATTTCCTCAGATCTAACAACATTATATTTTAGAATTTAAGCCAATCCATGAAAGGAATGTAGCTGCATTAATTAACTAAAGAAAACAACAACTAGTCCACATATTTCTCCACTTAGGAATGAGTTTATGAAGAAATGTAATTTTCCCATCATTGCTACTGTTACAGTCTGAGCAGACTGAACGTGAGGCACCATCTTTTTGGCCAAAGTTGCGTTTACATTCCCAAAAGCTTTGGAGGAAATTCATCCTCTACTTGTATATTTTACTGCTTCTATTTCTGTACTTATCTGTATTTCTGTCTCCGTCTCTCTTCTTTGTCATGCTAGGTTGCTGCAAAGATGACCAGCGGATCAGCAGGTAGGATGATATTTAAAGTGAGAGTGGGGAATCTTACTTTTTTTCTGCAGGGAGAGTGGGCATCCAGCATCCTTTTTCTAGGACTTTGTTTCCCCACTTAAGGATAAAAGAGGACTTGTGGGAATTTCTCCTCTTGCGTTTCAAACCTCAGTCACCAAAGCATGCAGTTTGTCCTATAAACAGACAAGTGCATATTTTTGGCGCAATAACTATTGCTGATAGCAGAAATCACACACCATTTATAATGCAGTGTAAAATTATTCACCAACCTTGCACTTTTTCACACTTTGTCATGTTACACCCACACGATGTATTGCATTTTTGCAAAAACTTCATGTGATAAACCAACATAATACTTTATAGAGCCGCTTTTTACTGCTGTGACAGCTATAAGTTTTTTGGAGTATGGAGATGGAAAGGAAAGATTTGCTCATTTTTTTTTTTTTTGCATAATAGCCAAAGCTATCTAAACACTTCTCCTGTAGCTGATTCTCAATTGGTTTGATAAAGCACAGCTGTCGAACTCCACGTGCGTCTCTGCTCCAACTACCTGAATGAGATAATTAGGTCATTAGCTGGACTCTGTAGAACTTCATAGCATACTGAGAAGGATGTTTAGTCATTTTATCATAAATATGTTGGACTACTAGAGTCACATCTAAAATTGCTTGACTCTCTGGTCTTAACTATTCTATTGATTGTAACTCTGATTGTGTCCTTCTAGATCGGAACTTCTGCTGTACCAAAAAACATATCAGTGCTAAAAACGTTTCTGACCAGCTTTTCTGCCCGGACTAGAAAGAAGCAGAGAGCCCCTATAGAGTCACCAGGAAGTTTTTATCTGCTTCCACGATTAATTATTATTAATTAACTGCTCAGATTAGGTTAAAGGTCAAGTTTAGGTAGATTTACATTTCAGTTACATGATTTAGAATAACCAGAATAGCACTCAATGACATCCTCAAAGTTTGGGTCACAACTTCATAGGCTAGTTTTTTTTATTTCTTAAAAAAAATAAAGCCATGTATCTTCTTCCTTCCATTTCACAATTAGGGATCACTCCGTATTAGTATATAACATAAAATCCCAGTGAAATTTGTAGCTGCAATGTGAAAAACTGTCAAAAATTCAAGGGATTTGCACAAATTTGCAAGGCATTACACTATAACCTTGTCATGTTACAACATCTGGAAGTAAAAATTGATTGATTTATATTGAATTTAAATGTTCTTGTTTCAGTTCTGGGTCTGCTATTCACTGAAACTGATGCAGAGTTCTCAAAAATGATGAATGAGCCCTAACCTCATCTGTGTCTCTTATCTTCAGAACGTGTTCCCCTTTGATTGGCACAAACAGATGTCATAGCTGCTGTAGCTAAGTGGATCCCAGGGAGTTGATTTCGGTTGCATTTGCTGCGTTTAAGGTTTGTTTACTTTGCTATGTTTTTCTGAGTGTGCGCGTACTTGTGTTGGGTCCTCTCAAATGCCACCAGTCAAGGTAACATTACGAGCACTGACAGTTCATGAAGGAGAGCTTCATACTGGGTAATGAGGCCCAGGAGGCTTCGGCCAGGTCAGAGGTGATGCTGGATAGGCTGGGCAGGGTGAACATGTGTGTTTGTGTAGTTGTAAGACTAACATTTCATACAAACACAGCGATGCTGAAGGAGAAGTGGGGATTATACCAGCCATTCGGACTTTCAGACTTTAGATTTGTTTTTTCTCTTCAAGTGTTTATTTGTCCTCTGATGCCAGGAAACACTTCAGTGCTCTGACAGAAATCCTTCCTAATCAATCAGTGTGTTGTCGGCCTGTGTGGTCTGGTTCTTTGTTGCTGAGCGGCGGGGATACGATACGGTCGTATCTCGCCTCACATAGCTGGCATTCACTTCGCTCTGCGTCTGATAAACAGGGAATTCCTCCAGGGAATTTAATAGAACTACTGGCGTTCACACTGTGACCTCTGCTGGGTGGCTGACTGCAGATTATTGAAATTAGCCTCAGCACGCATCTTTGATGTGTTTATTTACTTTGACAGTTTTATTAGATATTCGTAGCCATGTCTGGGAGGACATTTGTGGTGTCATGGTATGTGGTTCATGTCATATCTGCCCTCAAGCCGCTGAGAACATGGGTAGATGAGCTCCCACCTAATTCTTCTGGAAAATCAATTTGCTACATTGGTAGAGGTTTTCTGGGTAAATGCCTTAAACTACGAGATTATGTTTATTGTGTCAGCAGTGTCTTTTTATAGTTGATCATCGTGGAAAGATATTTTTTTAACCTTAAGAACCAATAATCGAAACGTGCCCATCTTAATCTAACTTTGTCCCAACTTATTTGAGGTTTTATTTATAATAATATAACTTTATTATATTATTAGCATAAAATTCTATTATTTTTTTGTATAATAATAAAATTCTATTATTATGTAATAGAATAAAGTTTTATTGTATAATATAATAAGTTCCATTATCATTTTAATTAATAATAGAAATTTATTCTATTATTATATATAATATAACCTTCTATATCTCAAGGAACAATTAATTTCAGACACATTTGAAATTAAACTTACTAGGTGTTAGTCATATATTTCTACTCAAATCTATGTGTAAAAGTCATTATTAAGAATATCTTTAATAACATGTATGTGTTGCCTTTTTAGCTACAGTATGAATAATGATTGCTTGATAAAATAAAGCAAATGTGATCATATACGTAGTTGTTTCAGATTTCTTTGAAAGTCCTGGAAAAATCTAATGTATTTCAGCCAGTAAGGCATCGTACTGCATAATTTCTGTACAAGCCTACTCTTTAGGGGGTCATTCAAAAAGGCAACCCCCCCCCAAAAAACAAAAACCAACATGCTAAAAATTATTGTATCAAATCAAGCAACCGCCAAAGGGAGATCCAAAAATGTCAATGAAAAAGAAAATTATACATTCTTAAAGCCCAACAACTTTATTATACTCTTGTGGAAAACCTAAAATCATGATTATGATGACTCAGTTAGTGAAGACTTCTTATTCTGATGTTCTAAGCAGAACGTTCAGTGACAGTGCTGCCTCAGCATTGTGATGACACCTTGCTGTTCATTGCGCATCATTACCACAAGCCAGTTAGACACGACACTAAAACCACTGATAAGAACAACTGAACAAAATCAATGCTTACATCTTCTGCAGGACTTTGGGTAGCCTTCATGTTGTCCATAGTTGTTGCACGTACCACCTACCTAAAGCATTACTGCCGACAAAGCACGTGCCTCCATGTTGATGGCTCTCCCTGAAGTCAGTGGCCTCACCCAGCAAGACAGTGTAACCTTACCACACTGTAAAAAACTGCTTAAAGAATGTACTAAAGTTTCACGTTTCAGTTTGATTTAGCAGGAAAGGGATAACACTTTAAATTATTAGTCTGGGTCAAAAAAAGATGCAGTGAAGCAGTGGCAAACAATAAGCGCTCTGGGAATATCAAAACTAGCGAGCAGTTACTGTTATGGTGCTAAAGTTGGTGTTGCAACATATATGCACTAAACTAGAGTTTTTAGCATTACTTTTCTGTTGTTTGACCACCCAAGAATTGGACTTGAGTGTGAACTTCCAGATGTGGAAATATGAAAACTGGACTGAATGACTGTACACTGTTCACAGATTCTATAAAACACAGTTTTTGATTAAAACAACAATAAAAAAAACATCCATGAGAAAAAATTGGGATTCTTTGTCTCACCCTTACCACTACTGAATGAACTTGCATCTTGCTCTTGATGATGATGATTATATGCAGCTTAGTTTGCTAGACTAATCCTAGCATTCATTCTCTGTATTTTTATATTACTTTTTGATAATTTGGCTCATATATTTTACAATGATTGCAGTTAATTATGTGGACGAAACATATAGAAGTTATTCTCTGGCTTCATTAATGAAAAGTTTTGCTTCAAATGTTGTAAATTTCCATGACTTGTGTTTTAGCGACCATTAGATTAAGTCAGGGAAGTACAAAAACCAATATGGTATCTCTTTCAGTGTTTCACACAATTGATCTCATTCAGTTAATTAATCCAATTAATAATAAGTAATTAGAAGTAAATATAATGCTTTACTGGATGGAAAACTGGTAGAGGCTACTTGAGACAAGTGGATGTTTACCTTCCTGCAGCAGAATGACCCATATGTTGAGGTTTTTGGTTATAATGCTAAAACGTTCATGGAGTATGAACACTTTTGCAATACATAATTAAATATGAATAGCATAAAATACCTCATTGCTGTTAAAATAGAGACTTTTTAAAGTAGTGTTTGATGCACAAACACTACCATGTGAGCAGTGTGCACATTAAGTTAAATAAATAGTTTGAGGTGAGAATACTTGTCAGGCTTCATCTTTTTTTTTTTTTTTTTACCAATTGCAGGATTTATTTACTTTATTTCTAATATTGTGGTCTAGATGAGTGAATTCTTAGTGTTTGGGATCACCAAATATTGCATATCTGTTCAGGCATTCAGAAATCCAGAATACATCATCCTGTGGCTGTTTTATAAAAATATCTCAGAAAACTGAAGCTATTTCAGAGCAACTGATAAGCTTCATCTGACCTTGGTCTGAAAACACACACACTGACACACATTCTCCACATTTTCCAGGATTATAAAAAAAAACATACAGTGTAATCCATCAGAATTTTCACATTATTGGAAAGTGCTCAAAGGGGCTTTGAGTAATCTGAGAGTATGATCAGTCAGTGTTTTTATGCTGCTGCTTGCATATCTGGAATATGTTTTTATTCTGTACGACTGGAAAGAATCTGTTGCTCTGCAGGTGCTGTAAACTTTTGACACATTCTTGTAGGAAAATTGAGGAAAATGGTCTAGGGGCATTGACACTACTACTATTTCATTAGCTCCTAGATTAAATCAATATTCCTCCTTATCACATTATGCTTGGAATCTGTGCCCAAAGCACATCTTTCCCTTGAATTGTGGGCGCAGGATATTTTCTACCAGAAAGAAGATGCGTCTGTGAATAACATATAATTAACTCAAAATGTTCTGACTGTGGCTTATGTATAGGTTGCAAGCTGTGTAGATATATTGATTGTGTCATTGTGTACGAAGTGCTGTAAAGCTTGAGGGCTTGAGCTTTCTTCCTTCATGTCTGCCTTTTCATTTCTCTGCAGCCTTTCTGCCCTCTGCTGTTTCCTCTGATCATTTTGGCACCACAACAATATTTTTATTTTAATGTTTGCAGTGATTTTACATGTAAGGGCCTCGATCTTTTATATTTTTTGTAATTTCGTATGCTCTTTAAAGCATACGGACAACTTTGAATAAATCCAATTGATGAGCCAGAAAGTACATTTAAATTGCTTTTATTTTGTAACTTTACTTTTCACACTACATTTTTCTGAAGCATCGATTTTAATATTATTCCTACAGTAAATACCTACATATGAATTGGACTTGTTGTAATTTAGATATACATCAATACTTTAATTGGAATAAATCGTTAAAGTTGAAAGAAATTAATTTCTCAACATCTAATGTGATGAAGATGAGGTGTTCTGGGGATGTGCCACCAGGAAGAGACCCAGAAGAGGACCCAGCACAAGCTGGAGGGACTATGTTTCCTGGCTGGTCTGGGAATGCTTTGGGATTCCCCCGGGAGTCTTGGATAAACTAAAATAACTTAGATCTGGACTGTCATAGAAAAGCAAAAACAGTAGCTGTGTCTTTTCCTTTTAAATACCATTTATGTGCATTGATTACCTGCCAACTGTTTTTTAGATTGGCATCGGGAGATTATCTACACCAGCAATTTTTGTTAGTGTTGTGAGCAGAGCCTGACTAAGACTGAATGGGACTCTAAGCAGAATTTTATTTCATTTCATCAACAAGTAACCCTCACAGAATCAGTCTTATGCAGCTTAAGTTATCCAAACTTGATTGTTAGTGTATTACACTTGAAGCACAAAATTTTGTGGTAAACTGGATTAAATTGAATTACTCACAGAATGAGTTTTAAATTAAATAATGAGTAAGTAAATTATAAAGGCATTATTTTTAGGCCTGTCTGTAAAACTATAATGACGATAAACATGAATATTTACCTCTGTATATGATCACTTCAAGTACATTCATCAATCATTTCAAATATGAAATAAACCAGATTTTTAGGTTAATTTGAACCTTTTGCTATTCATAAGCCTTGAAATGTAAATGTAGACTCTTTTTTATAAGCTTGAACAACAAGTTGATATTTTGACTTGTTAAGAAAATGGATGTTTTCTTGAGGACCCCCTGATGGTCTGGAGTCCTTAACAAGTATATTTTACTTCCACCTCCAGATGTAAAAGTTGGAGCCAATGCATGCATTATCGTGCATGCATTGGATATAATAATGCAAACCATTGTTGCATTTAAACAGTATTTTAGGTTGCTGAAATAATAGTTTTTTCACTTGAGAATAGAAAGGTAATTAGGTTATTCTTGGCTTGATGAGAGTTAGTTGCTGAGAATCATCCTGGTTAAGAAGCCAATAAAAAACTTCACAATGCAGCTAACAAGTTCATAAAAAATGAGTCACTCAACAATAAGGCACTCCTATCCACATGTAATCTCCACTCCCTCGACCTGCAGGGTTTCCTTTACACCCATTAGCCATTGCTTGCTCTTCTTTTCCCACCTCTTTCTATACCATAGTGTGCACCCTGCAGCGAATTGCACTTTATAACATATGTTTTCCTGGACATGTCAGCCTTATTACATTTAAAATGCAGCTTAAAGGATGATCACCCTTTTGTCTGTTTTTCTTTAGATATTGTTTTTAGATTTTGGCAAAGTGAATGTTTCCAATCATCATAACAGATTTTAACTTTAGACAATGATAACAAAGTAAGTGCAAAACGTAGTTTTTAGATGATTCCATTAGTTGAGAAAAACAACAATCCAAGCCAATGTAGTTTTGTGTAAATAGTAATTGCACACTTACTACACTATTAATTAACCCAAAGCAACTAACTTATACTAGTTACACACAACCTGGCTACTACACACATCTAGAATCAGGGATTCATCTAAACAGAATCTGTCAGACAATAAGGAGTAGGCTACAAAATCTTAAAAAACAACATGTCAAAACCCGAGCTAAATAAATGTAAGAACAGGTCAGGAAAAACAATCCCGACATTTATGTGTTTGGAAAGGTTTACAAGGTCATTTTTAATCCTTTAGGATACAGTAATTGTACAAAAAAAACCCCAAAAAACAAAAACATGGCTCTGTGTCAGGACTACTAAAGTAGGCTGACCTACCAAAGTTACTCCAGAGTGCACTAACAACTCATCTAGGAGGTCACAAAAGGGCTCAAAGCAACATCTAAAGCACTGCTTGCAGTGATTGTAATTTATAAACCCTTTAAGAAACAGACTGATTTGTCTCTGAGCCTTATTTCACATTTGCCAGAGACATCTGGATATTCCTAAACATTTTTGACATTCTGTGCATTTTACAAAACAAAAGTGGAACTGTTGTGTGCGACCCTTTATATCTGAAGAGAAACTAACATCATTTCAGAAAACGAACAGATCAAAAGACAAACATGATGGCCATAATGGTATGGTCTGGAGCTACTTTGCTGCTTTAGGTCTTAGATGACTTTCAGCAATTGATGGAACCAGAAATTCTTCCCTCCACCAGATAATCCAGACGGAAAATATCTGATCATCAGTTTATGACTTTCAGCTCAAGTACAATTGCGATATGCAGGAAGACAAAATTCAAAAGACACTAGCGAGTTCACAGCAACAGCTTTCTTCTATTGTTGGAAATATTGACAGAAGGACTTTTGCTGACTGGGTAGCCAGTCAGCTTGTGGATTGGACTAAATTTGCACTTGACCCATTTTCAGCTTGGTCAACTTCTCTGTAGGAACCTCAAATACATTCCTCACTGTGCAGAAATATTGACACACACATGCTGACACTGTTGATTCACTCCAGTGTACAGATTCTGTGGGTTTGCACTGTCAACTTACTTTGATGGCACTAGAAAAGTCAGAGCTTAACTCAACTTTTGGATTGGAAAACCTAAATTAATGATTTCTTTTCCAAATTGGAGAACATTTATCTCTTTAAGCTTTTAAGTGATTCCTCGTCCATGTTTTATATTTTGACTTAGTTTGCCTTATGTCTATTTTTCTCTCTGAATTTGTTGAAAGATTTTTTTTGTGAATTGTAGTGTGCAACTTCCATCTCACAAAAGTATTCATAGCCTACTTCATTTGTTCACGTCATATCCATGTACTAAATGTATTTAGCTACACGTTTATAGTACATGATCTTAAAATAGGTGGAAAAATCTGCTTTTCCACCTACTGTAAGAAAAACAGAACACGTGGAAAGTGTGAAAATTGCTCTTAAGTTAAAATTTGTTTGAGATTACCCTTTAGTAAACTCCATTAATCTTTCCATCAGCTCAAACCAGCTTTTGTTTACTTGGTTAAAACAAACAAACAAACTCCTAAACATTCCCACCGCAAGATGCTCCACTACCCTGTTTCACTATGGGGATGGCGTGATTGAGGTGACATTGGCATGTATGCAAAAAAGTTCTCGAAACTCTAAAGGCCACATATGTGAATTTAATGGTTTTGATGGATTTTTTTATGGATGCTAGGTTGGATTAAAGAAGTTGCATAGAGATGCTTGTCTCAGTTTTAATATTGAAAACCATGTAATTTTCATTTCCCTTCGCAATCATGAATAGTTGATATTTGTACTTTCCAAGTCCATGTTTGTCTTTTTTTGATTAAGGATGGTTTTCTATGGGTTTTTATTTTTGCACTTGCAGAATTCAAGAAGATATTTTTAAGACATGACACCATGTAGGCATTATGCATGTTTCAGTCTTAATGTTGCATGCTCTGAGCTGCTTGGCCTGAATCTCTGAGGGCTGCTAAAAATAGAAGATGAGGAGCAGACAGAAATGAGCTGAAGGAGGAAAGAGTGTGCATGTTAGCATAGTAGGCATGGTGATTTAAGGACATTTTCAGTGAGAAAGGGGGAGTTGAAGCAGAAGCATTTGTCACAGCCTTTGGTCACATGATCCGTTAAATCATTGATTAGTGTTGTACTCACTAACCCAGCTTCTGTATGCAGAAGCAGATATTGACTTCTTACGGCTATTCTGTCACTGTAAAGGAGAGCGTCTGCAATAGACAGTTCTGGAAAATACAGTCATGAGAAAACGTTAGAACAATTTGCAATAAAAACAGTAAAACATACCTTTTTAAATTTCCAGTGAAATGGTATAAAAAAATCAATATCTGGTGAGAAATACCTTAGGAAAGCCCTACACTTTTTCCCACTTAAAATGCTTGAAACTACAAACAGGCAAACACAGATCTGATGCACATGATTTGAACATTTAAATAAATGCTGTTTTTATTAATTAATCTGGTGTTCTCCTGATTTTGATGAAACAACCCTATGGTAAGATTAAAGGAGCAGCCAGACACCTTCAGAAAGAAAACTGGAGCAGCTCAGGAGTCTAGTAAGTGGGTCCACAGAGGTCACAACATAAGTTTACATCAGGGAGTTTAATATACCAAAAATAGTCTACATTCAAAACAGCTGCCAACAAGCCCATGTCTGGCCACCCTAAAGTTCACCCAGAAGGCAGAGGGTAAAATGCTAAAAAACATTTTCAAAAACCCTAAAAAATCATCACAAGAAATAGCAGGCTCTGTTAAAAATACACGTTTGAAAAATCAAAAAGAGGCTACCCAGACTCACCTTTCCTTTCCTTATTTATATGAGGTGCACAAAGAAACGTTTTTTCAGAGAGAACATAGAAAAAGACTATGAGTCCTAGAGTAATGTTCTTAGGACAGGTGAGTCTAAAACTGAATTATTTTGACACTAAACAGAGGACATATTTGGCATAAACCAAATGCAGCATTGCAGAAAAAGTTTTTCAAGACTAATGTTCTGGTCATATAATGTGGACATAATGTGGACATGTAACTGCTGTGTTTGTGAGATTCTCCAGTCGCTCGAGACAGGCCAGTAAAAATATCACTGAGCACCTCCATTGACCCTCAGCATGCAGTTTTTTGCTATACAGTTTTTACTCAGCATGACCACATTGCTTATATGACTGAGTTTCCTAACCTCAAATGACCCGCCTGGAAGTAAAGGGGAAGAAAATCTGTGCTCCTTCTTCGCTCCACCTCCCCATCCTCCTCCTCCTCTTCCTCCTTCTTCTTAAGTCCCAAGAAGACAACAGGGTTCTCCACAGCAGCAGTTGTTCATTCCTGTAACTGCAGCAAGATCTGATTGCTCCCAGAGCAACGAACGCCCATTCTTCGCTGTGTATTTGTTCTGAAAACCAGATCCCATCTCTGTCAATCGTTTTGTTTTGATTGGCTGCTTGACCACTGGAATGTGTTGGATGGGTGTTTTGATTGGCTGCTGCACCGAGACGGACTTCCTGCAGGGCTCCTTCTCCCTGTCCAGACTAAAGATTGACCCCATGGACAAGCTTTGTATCATTACAGAGGAGAAATATAAAACTAACTGGCTTAGTCGAAGTCCATTAGTTTTCCCACAGAAGAGTTCAGTTTTTTTTTTACATTCCCACACTACAACTTGTTTTGTGAAGCCTTGTCCACTGGTTTACTTTTCAAGTGACAAAAACAGTGATACGCAGCTGTGTTGCTGAATTTCACTGCATAAATAATGGAAATTTTAGTAATAAACCATTTAAACAAAAGCATAGAGTTCCTTGTTAAATTCGGCAGAAATGTGTCCCTTCGTACATTTTTCTCACATTCAGACTGTAGTCTGAATGTTTAGTGTAGTTTAGTTTAGTGTAGTTTTACTGGGATATTATATGATTGACCTGTACCTTAGTAATAAGTAGAAAATGCAAACGATGAATGCTTTACAAGAATTTTTATTACTAAATCTATGTAAATGATTGTATGTATCTTATCAAGCCTCTTAATTGATACTTTGTAGAACCACATATTGCTTAAATACAGTTGCATGTCTTGTGATATTTTTTAAAGTGAAATGTCTGCCCATTCCACTTTACAAAATAGTTAAAGCACAATCATACTGAAAGAACAGGAATTTTTAGATCTAGACTTTGAGTAGGCTGTTCTTACAAATGAGGGAACTGTTAGTTAAATAATTTTATTGTAGATTTAGGTCCTGAAAGAAAATGTTCACCCATAAGTTTGTGATCTTAAGTTCAAACACAACGTTAAACAGCGGAGCAATTATCTGAAGCACACTAATGGCTAAAAAAGCAACAGCAACCAAAAAACAGTAAAATTTTTGGCATGGCCTAGTGAATATCCAGACTTATGTCTGATTGAGATGCTGTGGCATGATGTTAAACCTTGTTCATTCTCAAAAACTCCCCAGTGAAGCTGAATTAAATAAATATTTAAGGAAGAGTGGGCCATAATTCATCCCTAGAGATTTGATACACACATTGTTGTTTCAAACACTTTATGACATTAATAAAACCATTTGGTTTGGTGGCCAGTTTATTTTTGATATGGGACCAAGTTAGTTTGAATAATTTTGTTCATTTAACAAATTAAATTGTAATATGAAAATTAATTTTTGAGTTGACCACAGTTATCTTTTTCTGATGCTAAAGTTTGTTTGATGATCTGAAAGGTGTGTGATAAAAAGCCCAAACAAACAAAGGACCAAGTTTTGTATGGTTGTCAGAGTAAAGAGGAATGTATGCATGCATGTGTTATATTTAGGTAAATTGGTATGATTTTTTTAAAAAGAGCAACAATATTTGGTCTTACTACACCTAATAAAACGCTAGAAAGAAATGAGGTGCTTCCAGGTGTTGCTAAATCTTCTAATGATCGATTGTGTAGCTTCTCTCTGTCCGCTCCTGAACTCCTGTTTGTTGGTGGTCTTGTCAGTTGATTCTGCCTTTTGTCTCCTCTGAGCTTCCCTGTTCTTCCACCCTTCGGTCACTCACTCATCGTCTTTCATTGCTAGCTTTTTTTTTTTTTTAAATCACATTTCTCGTCTCAAAACACTTTCCCTCTCATCACTGCTGAGTATCAGAGTCAGACATGCATCTAGTCCCAGACACAGTAGGGTAACATGTAGGAAGGTAAATCACCATGCCGCTCTATCTTACTGTCATCGGATATTGCAGACCATGACTACACAGAGACTGAAAACATGAAATCTTTAGGTCTTCCATCAGCAAGTGTCATGAGTTGAGGTGAAATAAAATACAGCCACATAAGTTATTTCAAGGGTAAAAAATAATAGCTTAAGTGAAAATTTAGATCCCTACCTCTAGCAGAGAGCCCTACAAGCAAAGTGGTGTTTGGTATCGACATGACCTCAAGATTTTGCTGACTGCCAGAGATGTCAAGCATGTTTCAACAGGCCAAAATGCCGAATCAGGTCCCTCCTCACAGGGTCCATGCTGACCTGCAACTCAACACCACAAACAGGACATCCGACGGTGTCAGGCAGAAGGCAGCTGAGGAGCGTCCTGGGCTGTTGTGATGGCTCTGTCTGGCATTCCTGGGATAACATGGGAAGAACTCAGGTCTTAGGAGGAAATTCCCAAACTCTTAACCTGTCAGAGGGGGTGAAAGTGCCTCACAAAAAGAAACAACTTAAGCACTTTCACTTTAGGTTGTCAGACTAAACATGATGGGTGTTTAAAGAGAAACTCTGTCTTAGTTAAGTTGGGCAAAGTCTGATGTGCAGGTGCTCTGTTTATGATGGAAAAGTTGTGCAGTCAATGGAAGAAATTTTCATCAAAATGTAAATAGGAAAGTGTAATGAATAAATTTCCTGAACTTTACTGTATGAGGCATTCTGATTCTGATTCTGAACATGTATGAACTTCAGGTCAGAACTCATGGTTTGGCATTGCTTTGCTGAAACTATGTCTTCCCGGATGAAGACAATACTTAGTTGGTATGTTGATATATATTATTCTGCAATAATTTTGTGTTCAGTGGCAAAAAATTGTCATTGTTTTTAGCCCAAACAAACTTTCCACCACTAATTTATATTAATCTTGTCTCCTCATTAGTGTGATGATGAGGAGACTGGAACCTCGTAGTTCCAGATTAGGTCCTGCTGGAACAGAACATCACAACCACTGATTGCAGATGTATCATGTTTACATTAACTTTTTTTTTTTTTTACTTAAAATATTTTGATTAAATGTAGTACACTAACTCTTCAATTGACATAGCTGTTGCTGCCAGGCATTGCATTGAAATGGTCAGTTTACATTCTCATGGCAGGGTTTCAGGCCATTCTCCAATGAATATCTATATGAATGTTTTGTGGCACTGTGACTGGGTGCAGTCAGATGTGTGACTGAATGAGCACATAAACTCTGGCTTGTTCTGGCGACAAGCAGGACAGTTGCAACTTGTCTGCATGTAATGTGTGGTGTGACTGAGTGTTATTACTACGTATCAAGCAGATTGAAAGGAATCCTTGTTTGGGTGAGTGGGTGGGTTTTTTTCTGCAGATCATGTAGGTTTGGTGTGTGTCGGTGCGTGTATGTGTGTGTTAGAGAGAGAGAGAGTCTTTGCACATGGGGAGGGGGGAATCCGCCTCTCACATCTGGCTCTGTAGCTCACATGGAGAAGTTATGTTGAAACAGTGCAGCACCTTCGCTCTGTAAGCGACTGGATGTGGGGATGTGGGATCAGTGAGATTCTGGCTTTTTTGGGGCCAAAGAGACATTTTCTGCTGGTGCAGGGAGGTGACGCAGCGCGGAGCTGTAGCCTGGACCAGGTGAAGCGGTGACGGTCACTGCGGCAGGAGCAGCCGGGGCACGCTGCCCCAGCCGGAGCCGGAATACAAGGGAACCGGAGAAATCTTATGCTAATTAACACTGATTTTAGTCGGGGATTCATGATAGTATTAATAATGTGTCCGGTTGCACCGCAATGACAACACAGCGAAAGTCTGTCAGTAAGCTACAGCTGCGGCGGTCGATCAGTGAGCAGCTGCGGGACTCCACGTCCAAGGCTTGGGATCTGCTGTGGAGGAATGTCCGGGAGAGGCGACTCGCAGGTCAGACATCCAAACATCAAAAATCAGACAGATTTAACATATAGATAAATTAGAATCTATACTACATGGCAATCACACGGAGGACTGCAGCTTCTTATAAAGATTTTTCTTTTGAAATTAATAATCTGACCATCTTAATTTATGGAAAATCCTGCTGTCTTGCCAGATCATTGAGATAACGTTAATTTTTCTCAGCTTAATCTTATTTAGTCCTGCTAAACCCACGGCAATTTGTAAAAAATATCGACAGACGGAACGAAAGTTTATTTCCAGTCCATGCTGCATACAGACTGGTGGCGTCATGCGCAGAGCGCTCCCTGATTATTTTGGGAAGGTCATTGTCAAATTTAGTACTCAAACCAGCGCAGGCATGTGCTGTGGAAAGGAGTACAGCAGGGCTTTCAGATCCCGGTCGTTCATATTTTATTGGCTATTGATTTTTTTTTTTTTTTTTTTTGACATTTTTTGTTATTGTTATTTTTAACGATTGTGAGCTAGTCCCATTTATTATTTCGGGTTTCACAGCCAACAGAGTGGGCTGCAACATGAGCGCTAATGCACCAAGTTTAGGAGGGTCAGCAGTCAGTTTCCTCTGTGTTTACAGTGGCGAGCTGGAAGCGCACACTCTGGATATAGGCTGTGCGTCAGAGAGGGTGGAAGAAGAAGAGAAAAAAAAAAGAGTAGGAGAGAGGGCGCTGCAGCTGTCCACTCGGTTTAATGCAATTACGGAGATGTGCGGCACTTAAACTGATTGAAGTAAAAATATTCCCACATTCAGGATCCGTCAAGGCTCCACAGACCAAGTGGGCATAGCTGTCTCCCAAAGTATTATGAGGCCCTAAGCAGAATTTAATTTGTGGTCCGACTTTCACTTAAGCCTCCCATCACAGCAGACATCCTTCTATAATATATATATTATAGAAAAGCAATCTCAATCCAGAATTGTCATTCCTTATATAGTCATTCCTTATAAAATATATTACAATTTAAAATATTGCTTATGACTTCACATCTTAATAGAGGGTAGTGTGTTTCATGTAAAAGCATGAATTATCACTTTTTTGTATCGGTTGGTCACAAGGCACGGCATTTATTAACATTTGTTTGACAGGACTGTTTGGTTCGGAAATTTGTTGACAGTCCCTAAGTGAACCTCCGAGCTCTTGAGGAGGGAGCTAGAGAACGGCTGGCCGAAATTAGCGTTCATAAATCGGATAAACCTTGAGCTAAATGCCGCTTGCTCGGCGGATATCCGACTCGATACTAACTTCACTGCAATCGGTAACACAATAAAACCATCGGGATGAAGTTTGTTTTGGTCTGTGGCCTGTAAAGATGGCACCGAGCGACTACGCGAGACGTAAACGCCCTACAACGTCTGACGCAGTGACGTTGGTTCCAAAGCTCTATTGGCCAATAGTAGAGGAGCTGAACATAGACGGCAGCTCTCCTCATTAACATAACGATGCAGCAGAAAAAGGGCAAGTAGAAAAGGGAGAAGCAGAAAAAGGAGAGGAGGCAATGACAAAAGGAAGGCTTGTATAAGGAAAAGACAAAACAAAATATCTACTTTTCTTGACAAAATCACATGTTTAGGGGAAATGAAAAAGAAAATAAATACATTTCTTGACATAAATTCGTGTAAAAGCAAGGAAAAACTAAATATATATTTATGCTGTTATTTCTTATTATGTCAGTTTTGGTCCTCCATACTGGACACCACAAACAAGAATGAAAAAATTGCCAACTGGATCAACATTCTCAGTAAATGCCTTTTCAAAACAATTAGGCTGAATTTGTTAAACATTACATTTCCCAAATTTATTTGTTAATTCATTTAACAAAGTCACTTTTTGCGGTGTTGGACACCAAATTAATTTTAAGACAGCACCTGATGACACTTGCCACCCTGTAATCACCTTCCACTCATTTTCATTTTCATTCCTTCATCTTTTTCTTTAAACTAGCACTCAAAGGTTCCCCTGAGCTTCACTGCTCCTCCCTCAGACTGCTGCTGAACCCATCAGCTCAGAGGCACACAGTCCACATCTGTCTGGATCAGATTTAAAGATGGGGAATCCTTAAAATTCAGGCATCTGGCTGCACAGCCATAATGGTATTTGACAATGCATTTTCCACTCTGCTACAGTCAGTCAGGGGAGGTAGAATATCCAGGTTAGTCAAATGGTTTCAATATGGAAAAAAAACTGAATGGATAAATAATCTCAAAACATACTTAAAATTACGTAACTGGAGTGATATCTATTAAAAGAAAAAGTATGCTAAAATGTACTCAAAAAATTACCCAGAGTAATAAAAACAGACTGTGATGTTGAAATAAGAAGTAAAAAGTAAACTGAGACACACACACACACACGCACCCACACACACATACACACACACACAAAAATGGGGCAGACAAAAAAAACAGAATGAGGTTTTGAGTGCGTGGTGGGATTTAGTTGTAATTCTACAGATCTGTTGGATTAGGGAAACTGGGTGTCTCCTCCTGCATATGGGATTTGGGGAGTTTAGTTCCACATTTGTGAATGTGTGTGTTAGTTTGTTAGAAAGCATAGATATACTCAAAGGGATTTACACAAGCAAACAGCTTTATCATTAATCATCTCCACCCCCAGCTCATGGATTGCTCCTCTGGCCTTTTCTTTCATTGATGCTGAATATTTGGCTTCTGTAGGCCTGTCTGGGTGTAAAATCCAGTGAATGCACACCAGCAATCCACATGAATACTTTCGTTTTGGTCTTGTGGAGCTTTCTGCCACTTGACTTCCTGTCAACAGGTTGATTTTTAAAGACGTAGAACCACATGTGTTGATGGGGATATTGAGATGTTGTGTTCATTGTTGTCTGACTTCCTGGTGCTGTGAGGCAGGTGGTTTACAGAACTCGATGTGTTTTTGTTTATATTTTGCTTTTAAATAAAGAGTTTGAACTTTAATTTTTGCTTTTTGGTGACTACTTTTGTCTCCTTTTCAATTTAATGTATATATGCTATTGTTGCTAATTGGCAGCTTTTAAATTAATTTATTCTAAATGGAAACAGGATTTATTATGAACTTTTCTTTGACTTCTTGTTTTATCAGGCTACAACATTAAAAAATTATGGATTGCAAAGGATATTTTGATATATAGTTCCCTTCATACCTTCTGGTACTTTTGGAAACAGGCCCATAGCAACACATATTCTCCACCGTACTTCACAGTTAATAGCATAAAATGGACGCCATTTAATGGTTGCCATGGAGACTTGGTGGCCCAAAATTTCGCTCTTTGTTGCTGTTTCCAAACTATGAACTTTACAGATTTCTAAAATAATATTACTAAGCTACTGTCACATTTATTCAATGACTTACTCTGTTTTTTAATTTTGACCTGTTCAAGCTTCTTGTTCAAACAGCTTTGACTTCATGTGTCACTACTGTAACAGAGCAGTTATACTCTGAATCAGAACTGAATATTTTTCTATGAGAGTTTCCAAAAGTCTTTCTGAATTATGACTCGGAAATTAACCATTGTTCCTTCTTTGCAGTGTAAATCAAAGTTTTTCTGTATTTCCTCCAGAGGGCAGTGTGATCAAATCAAGTCTCAAATATTGTTCTGTATACAACTTTTTCTCACTTTGTGAATCAGATTATTAAGTGTTTAAATATAATTTATGATTCAGTGAAAGACTCTGCAAAAGCTTTTTGCTGTTATTTTTTGTTAGACATTCTACTGTATTAGTAGAGACCATCAGTTTATAGATGAGTTCTCTTAAGTGTGACATTAGCTTGACGTTGTAGATGCAGAGAACATTTCTGAATCGCATTAAAAGTCCCACTCAGCTGCAGAAACAATAGTTTCGCTCCTTCCATACGTACATTCCTCTGAACCCTCTCTCTCACACCCACATACTCTCTATTGTTCTGTTCCTTCCTTGTTTCACATCGGGATGTTGGGATCATATTTTTTTCCACGTCTACATCCCGCCGATCACAGTCATGCACATATGCCTGGGGCATGTACCAAATAGTTTCTCAGGCAGTACTTCAGGAAGCAGCAAAGAATTCCCCCATCGGCTGCTGGTTACGAGATTGAAGGAAACAGACTTTGTCCTCCTCCCTGTATCAGTCAGGCAGATTGCATGTGGGTGGAGAGAACAAGGACGGTCGCCTGAGTCAGGTGGTACCATGAAGTTTGTTGAAGAGGGCGGAGGAGAAAGAAGAGGGAGTGTGGCTTCCAGTGAAGACATGTTAGAGGCAGGAATTCTTAAGAAATGCTCCCATAATAAGTCATCAGCGCAGGAGAGAGGAAGACTTGCATTAATATGGATGATGTTAATGCTACAGTAGTTATGGATCCATCAGGACAGAGTAAAGGTGAAGGAAGGGCAGAAACTTCAGGGAGCAATATGGATCCTGCAGACAGCACAGAAAGTACAAAAGGGGAGAATGCTGCTGGACAAACTGCATACCCTGTGTGCCTAGCCTTTGCTGACAGAGTGGACAGCATGACAGCTGAGGCAGAGTGTGCTGACCCTCTATATGGCAGGAGTGGAAAATTAGAAAACATTATTGACAACATGGATCAGAGTGCCAAGAGCGGCAGCAACGACGGTGGAAGTGACAGCGACAGCACCAGCGAGGGAACCTGTCTGGAGGCCATGACACCTGATGGTCAGGACTACTACCTGAGGCTAGGGAACACGCCTCGAAGGCGCTCCGCCCTCCGCCTGTCACGCATCATCGCCCGACAGCAGCTTCTGCGGAGGCTGGTACAAGGTAGTCAGAGAAAGTGATGTGAGGAAGTCCTAATAAATGCTTTATCGGTCGATTTGAGTTTGAAGAACCAGGATCAAAGAGAGACAGTTTGTATTTTTAATCAGCTGAGATGAAGACAGATGCGGCTTTAAACAATGTAAGCTTTGATCAGTTGTTCAAACATCGGAAGGAAGCTTCTGATTGCAGCCTCTTCATGTCAGATTGTATCTTCCTCGTTTAAGATTTTTTCCCCATATTTGACTTATGTCATAGCAATTTGCAACACATAAAAAATCTATTGCTATAGCAACCTGGTACTTTATGACTTCAAGCTTAACTTTTAAAAACTCTTTTGGATTGTAATCAGCGTAGGCCTGACTAAACATAGGAAGTCATTTCTGCATCAAATCTGTTTTTCAAGAATCTGAAAAGACGACTAAAGAAACCATGAAGGCCTTCGGTGTTATTGTTTTGTCTGTGTTTCACCTACTTAACTGGTCACTTCCTTTACTTTCTGTCACATGACCCATGTTTGCCAGAATTCAACAAAACAATGGCAACAGTTTTTTTGCTGCTTTTAGTCCTCTGTTCAATCCACTCCATGTTGATGATGAATGAGCCTACTGCTAAATGTCAAAAGGAGAAATATGTCAAGAATGTCGATAGAGAAGCATGTTTCTACTTGTGCAGAGTGATTATATGACTTTGAACAAGTAGAATCATATAATCATTATATGACCTTGTTAGCTTTCCACTACCTCCTTCTTGCACTAATACATTCTTTTTGATCTTAACCTTCTTAACATGTATTGATAAATAATAAATTAACAATGTATCTGTCAGACTGGAACTCCTTTTAAATGAAATACCAGAATCCCTAAAGACCTAACAATGCTATGAAGACAGAAGTGAAAGCAGATATTTATATATCTGGAATAAATAAACGCAATAGTTTTTTATTCACTCTGTCGGAAATTCACATTGTTGGAGAAAAAGGCCAGAAAAAGTCATTTTCTGGTCAGCTAGGATAACCCAAATTATTTCAATTTGCTAAATTCCAGAATAATGAAAGAGTGATTTTTAAAATGTCCTTAAAAATCATACAATTACATACATTTCTTTTTGTATTTTTCAGATTTACTTTTTTTGGATGTCCTTTTTACAAGCTTAGCACAATATTTGCTCTAATTTTAGCTCGTTCATTCTGACAGTGACAAGGTCAGGGTTTTAAAGCTGCCTTTCTCATACACACTTTTAGAGTTCTTACCAATTTTTATTTTTTATGTATGTACTTAGATCAGGGCTTTTGTTGTCCAGTTCAAGTGTTGACTTTGTTGCTTATTTGATGGTATGATAGGCCTACTGTCATTGTTCGTTTGGAAACAAATCCAATAAAATTTTATTTGTATAGCACAGGGATGCTCAGTACGTCGATCGCGATCGACCAGTCGATCTCGGGAAGGTTTTGAGTCGATCTGGGCAGTAGGTGACAAACTGAAACCCGCCATGAGGCCGAGATCAGTACGTCCCTTGCTGACCCGCCTATCAAAATATTCACTAAGATCCAAAACCTTTGTAACTTTATTAAAGAAAAAAAAAGAACTCCACAAACCGGGTTAAAATTAATGACCCAATAAAAATAATAATCACACCTTCAACAAGGTATTGCGCAATTCTGTGCATTTCGATTCCGTCAAAAAAAGGCGACACAAAGATAGACTCTCTGACGTCATCAGCAGAGCAGGAGCTTAAATGAGCGAATCAACCACCGTTTTGTTCAGGCGAGCGCTTATTAATGATCGCAAAGTAAACATCAAGCCTGAAAACATATTGTAGCGGACTGAGTGTTATGTTTTTAACGTAATACCTGCTCTGCCGGTTTGCGGAGCTCAGGCGGTTGCCACGGCAACGGGTGTACTGCGCTGACAGAGAGAGTAAAAAGATAGGAGTGGTTTTAAGTTGTTCGCCTGTTCGGGGTTATTTTACCTTTGCTGTAATTTTACCATTACAGCCGCTGTAATTTCTGAGCGTTCAATAAACGACAAAATTGGACTAATTACCTCGTTCGTTTGCGAGTATACGTCATGCACAACAAACATCAAATAGGACAAATATATTTTAAGAAGTATTTAACAAACAAATGGCTCCTACAGCGAAAATTATGTGAAATTAAATTAATTGTCCAATATAAAAAAATCGTTCGGTGTTCTCTGGCATCTTGCCTTGAGCACAGAGTCTGAGAGGAGCTTTACTGGCTTTTTCTCTATCAAACATGTTGCTAACGATTTTCATCTTTTATTTAGTGGAAATATTGACGTTGATGAGACTTTCTCCAAAATGACAGCTGTATAGAATGTTGAATTATTGTTAGATTGGAACATTTTAATGGATGAAGTCAATTCCCCTTTTCACCTTCTTATAACTTTGTGGAGTTAGTCGACTCATGCCACATGTTTTCAAGAACGAAGCACCACTGGGATCTTTTTAACTGCTGACAATTTAAAGCAATTTTCTATGTTCTACAAATAGTCTACTGCAAGGAGATTTTATGACTTCAGTAAATATCTACCATCAGGAATCATGACTTCTCAAACTTTAGAATGTGCAGTCAAGGTCAGATCTATCCAACATAGGGATGATTTAAAATACAATGTAAATTTGTAGAACAGTTAGAACTCTGTGGAATTGGGGAGGTGCAGTGATTTGTGTTGTGTTTAAGAGTTTAATGTTGTGTTAGATATGAGCTGTCTGAGACTTTAGATGTTCTGATTTGTGGTTGTTTGTTTTCTCCAATATCTGCCCTTTTCCTGACAGTAGAACAACAAGGCTCCTGAATTTGGCAGTCTGGAATCATCTTCTCATAGCTGAGAAGATGATTCCAGCTAAATAAATAGCTGTTGTTTATTTATCTGCTTTCTGATAAACATTAGATTGAAATAATTTTGGGTCTGGTGTTTAATTGAAAGTTTAAACTGTTTCTCAGCTTTGTACACATTAAGTTGTCCTTTTGTTCGTTTGTTAATTCGCTTTCTTGTTTCATCCAGCAGTTCCTGAATTTTAGTGATTATTCTGCTTTCGAACAACAGTATTAACCTAAACCTAAATTTATTTCATGAGTTACTTCATTGCTTCTATTTTCATACAAGTTGAAAAAAGACAGCCTATAAGAGCGTTTCTGTGCAGCCAACGTTCAATCGGGGATTGAATAGAAGCACAAGATGTGACAGGTATAAACAAATCCTTTTATCCAACCCTGCCCTGAGGCCATGGATAGTCAGACTGAATATTTCTGAACAATTCTGGAACACCTTTCTTTGACACCCTCTGCTGGACAAAAGGTTGCATCACCAACCACCGAGCCTGATGACCTTCAGGGACCTTTTTTTTTGTGCTCTCATTTAAATTCAGTCATCGAACAGTCACTGTAGTGCCGGTTCTCTTAATTATTTTGGCCAACCACTTGATCATAAATGTTTTACCATTTCTCTGATGTTGCGTGTGCGTCTGTGTTTTTGTCTGTGGTCCATCTCTTTGTATGAGGACTCTATGTGTGAACCTGCACTGATTTCATGCCAGTATTGATTCTGTTTTACAGTGCATTCCTGAGGGCAGGACATCATAGCAGATGTAGCTCAAGAGACAGGACAGACATATTCTATTTTATCCCTCCCCCATCCCTCTCTTCCTGTCTCATCACTCCTCCACTGTCTTCTTCAATCCTTGTTTTTGACCTTTAGACGTGAAGGACTAAGTGCTTTAGCTTATGTGGGAATATGGCTGCTCTGTAGACTGCCTGTGTTTGTAGTCTTTGACTCTTAAGCCTCCTTTGTCAGTTGCTGGTGACGTGTTACTACCAGGGCTCGTCCTAATAAACATATTGAACAATGCACATATCATTTTGTAAACAGTAGCAGAATATTTTGCAGTTTGCTGTGCTCTGAAAATGTCAGCTTAGCTCAGGAGCTTCCTGCTACAACTGCTGTTCTTAGTTCACATGTTGCTCTGGATTCATGGGAAATTAGAAGCAGGAAATTATGTCATCCAAGCCTCTTTAGAGACCCTGGGATCTCGAGACCCAATAGTAGGTGGACATATCATAGAAGAAAACTGTTAGTGACAGTGAAAAAAGGCAAGAAATAAAAAGCAGAGGAAATGACTATGCTTATGAGGACATTGGGTTGCTTTTATTCAGTCTTTTATGTAACACCACTGGCACCCTTGTCATGAAAGGAATTATTTTTCACAATCTTTTCTCCACACTTGGATGCCCAAATTGATATGCTTACACACACACTCACAGTGCCTCATTCGCATACCATCCAACAGCCCTGTTGGCTTTGGTTCTGGTCCTCAGCAGGACTGCAGTGACATGAAAAAGATTTAGGGGGACACACTGCGGGCGCCTCGGATTAGCTCCGTCTGCCTGTGTGCACTGTTGTGTTTTACAGCCAACACCAAACATGTTTGTGTACTAATTAATCTCTTGATTAAATTCTGCACAGATGAATAGTGGGGCTTTGTTCCCACACTGACGGGAGACTAGGCTTTTGTTTTTCTGTATGAACGTGAAAGCACAGTTGGCAATTACACATACTACAACTCTGTGATGAAGCATGTAATTGTGTGCTTTTTAAATATTAGCTTGGTGATAACAGGCCGTTATTGTTTTTCTTTTGATATTTTAGATGCAACTCTGTACTGAGCATAATTCTGAATTATTTGCAATAGGCTTGTAACCTGGAGCTTTGCTAGGCATAAACTCATACCGGGACACAAAATGAAAATATAAAAATGTTCCGACTCAAATTTTGAGTTTTATATATTCTTTGTGCTATAAAAAGGCTATATTGTCAAAATGTCTTTGTTATGACAACTTGACATTAACCAAGAAATTATGATCTGACATAAATTTCTTATAAAAGTATTACTGATTACACTTTAAAAAATTATGTAGCTTTATGTTATTAAAGCTAAAGTTTAATCAGTAATACTTTTATAACAAATTTATGTCAGATTATTTCTTGGTTAATGTCAAGTTGTCATAACGGAGACATTTTGAATAATGTCAACTTTGTATTAAAAGTGTCATGATTTACCGAATGACAGTTTATGACAACAGTCATAAATATTCATGTTCATGACGGGTGTTATGTCATGTTTATGACGGTGTCATGACAGTCTTATTCACAACCCGTCAAATAAAGTGTTACCCACATCTATTACCCATTTCAAGGATTTGGTGCCACGGGTTTATGAGTTTTTGAATCTTTTTAAAATTCTGTGGAAAAATGTTGAGGATTTCTTGCCATCTGTCCTTGTTTTGGCTCTCAGTGTAGATTTGCTATTTTTAACCTGATTTTAACTTTTCAAATAGTGACAGTGAGTAAATAAACAACTGGTGTGGTATGTCGTCATCCTTGCAGTTTTCTCACGAGATCCGTTCATCTCGACTCCCCACCCCAGCCATCCGACTGTCTCATCCCTGTTTTTGCATTCTCTGACTCACTCAGGGCAACATCTGTGCTGTTTTAGATTTACACGCCAATGAGTCTAGTCTGCTGGATGTGTCTGAGTGGATTCTCGCTCCCATAGTGTGGGTGAAGCATCACAAAGAAACCAAGGTCAAAGTCTCCTTGTTGTCCAGTATGCTGATGGGCTTGGCTGACATGTGAAGTTAGCATCCAGTAACTGATGGTTTGCAACCTCGAGGGGTGCAGCCTATGTGAACGTCAGCTGAAATGAGTCATTTCCTGCATGGATGCAAAGAAGATGTGGACTTTCTTCAAGAAGCTTGAGTGGGAGAGAGGGGATTGGGATGTTCCTGTCGATGGATGAAAGAAAGTGTGTGAGCGAGTGTTTTTGTTTTACAGAAAGATGTCAGGGAGAAGAGATGAGAGGTACCACAAGAAGGAAAAATACAGCTTGATCGTGAAAGTAAAGGTTAAAAAAGGAGTTTTCGCTTTGTGAATGAAAGGGAAGGATACAAGAGCTAGATGACTTGCAGGAATTATTTCTGAAACGTAAGTGAAAAGAAGAAGGAAGAGGTCAGGGAAGTGTATAAATAGAGAGATATTGTATGTGCCGTCCAACAGAGATGAAAGTTTGAGAGAGGAGGTTGAGTAGAAAATTAGAGGGAAGGGAAAACCTTCATGGAGCAGGCTGAAGAAACGGAGGCAGAGCCGTAAACACATGGGTTGGAGAGCCAAGGAGGAAGAAAACATTGAACTGTCGCCGCTGTTTGATGGAAAGCTGCACAACACAGCAGATAGATGTCCCCTCGGATGGAGATGAAACTTCAGCTGGAACAAAGGAAACATAGGAACTTGTCGTTCCCCTCACGATGAGGGCTTCCAGTAAGTCTTGATTGGAAAATAGAGTTGTGTCTCATCAGATACTTGATTTTTCTCTACTTTCAGAGAGCTACAATAAGCTGCAATATTTTGTCCCCACCTTTACTTCGTATGTGATTTAGAGAGAAAAGTTATTCAAAGAATGTTGGAAGAGGGATGTAATTGCTAGATTGTGGCGACAATGTCATTTCCTCTGACCGTTCTCATCTCTGATGGTGAGGAATGGAGCCTTTTTATTGCCCCGCTGAACCTTGCCAACACCTCCAAACTCTAGTGAGTGAGAAAAGTGAGAATGAATGAGTGGGAACTCGACGGAGAAACAAGTTATTTATAGTAGTCAACTTTGTTTGGACAAGTACAAGCTTTATTTTCTGCGCATATTTGTCCTGAGACAGCCTCTACAGTCTGTACTGGTACTCATTCACATTCATATTCTTTCCAATCCCATGCATTAAGGTGCTAAAGCATTCTTACAAACTATGCCTGCTGTTGGAAATGTATTTGATTCTTGGCACAAGCTTCTTTTGGTTTTCTTTGTCAGCACAAGGAGCGGCTTTAATAAGTGTCTGCTCATAAAGAAAACATATATAAACACACCCAGATTTCTCTGCTGCCAGTTAAGCAGCGTGTGTGATACATATGCCAGCGGAAAAAGCAGTAAAACAAAAGCCTGTAAAAATGTTTCATGCTTGGTAGGCACCTTATGCCTGCTTTGGTGCAATGTGTTATGCCTGGTACATTTTTCCGAAAACAGCTAAACGAAATATGGGTTACATTGATAAAGTCAAATTGTGCTACCAGGACACTTAAGAAAATGCTTGTCTCCTTACTGGCAGATTTCCAGTTTTCCCAGTCTCATCATTCCATTAATTTCCCAAAGGAAAAATGCATCGCAAAAATGTAATTTCCAAGAGGGATATAATACAGTGCTATGTCTTTGACTTGATTTGTGTCTGTTTAGTCATACAGTGTCTTGTAAAAGCATCCACATCCCTTGAACTTTTTCACATGTTCTCCAACCAGCTGCTCTTAGAAGTCACACAATTAGCAAACAGCTTTTCTACCCGGGTATTTTTTTCTCAAGTATACCAAAATGGTGTTCTGGTCAGAATAGATCAAAAATTTACTCAATAACCTTTTGACTAATTTGTAAAATGCTGTGTGAATTCTAACACTGTGTATCAGTGTGAACAGACCAGCCACCTACTGTGTAGCATGGTGGTGGTCAAGGTTTTCTTGAATCGGAAGAAATCAGAATGGTTGGGAAGGCTGATGGAGTTAAATACAGGTCAATGCTGGAAGACAAGCTCCAAAAGACTCGAGTAAAGGTTTACCTTTTAGCAGGACATTGAACCCAAACATGCAGACATGGACAGTTAATCCAGATTTACATTTGAATGATTAACTATCACAAGTATTAAAAACTGATATTCATAGGAAGTTTCCATCCAATCTGTCTGATCTTGAGTTAGTAGAATCAACAAAAATAGTCCTTTCTAGATGTAAAAATCTGGTAGAAGCAAAACCAAAAACACTTTTCATTTCATTAAAAAAAAGTCTTAGACCGTGTGTCCATTCCCTGACACATAAAGATTTCTTAGTGTATCGCTTAAAATCTCTATAAAATTAAGGTAGAATTGTGGTATCAATGTGATAAAATCTGAAACAAAAAAATTTCATTGTGACTATGTATGATTTATCTTTCCAATTTTTTGTGTGTCTTATAGAGATTGAGGCAAAGGAGGCTTGTGATTGGCTTCGAGCAGCTGGGTTTCCACAGTATGCCCAACTCTATGAAGGTAACACAATCCAGCTGTTGTATTTAACACACAAATTTCATCCTCTAGTTATCTTCTTTGACTTTTCCTACTTCCTCAGTTATTTTCTCTTTCTCTTATTTTTCCATCATCTGTGACTCTTTCTCTCTTCCTGCCTTCCCTCAAATGTTACATCCCCGTCTTCTGTGCCGATGCAATCTATTTCAAGGCTTCGGTTCTTCTCCAGAGGGAGGGGTCATGGGAAAGGCCTTGTTATCACTGCTGGGACTCTCATAGCTCCTCTTTCTCCCTCATTTCTCCCCCGTTCTTAAGATCACCAACCATTTCCTTTCGAATCCCTCCCCCCACAACCCGCTCTAACTAAACCTGCCATGTCTTACTTTTATGCTATTTGACTTTCTTTTCTTTTCATTGTTCCTACTTGTGTCTCTGTGCCTTATCTAGCAAACCTGCAGGCGTTTGCTCATGTGATGATCATTTGGTCTTATGGAGTTGAATCACAAACACCTACTGGCTTCGATAGTTAAAGAAGAAGATTTTAAAACACAACAATCCTTCTTTAGAAAGACTGGCAAACACATGCTGGTTCTCTGAGTAAGGTTGAGAGATTTCCAGAAAGTCAGGTTATTGATGACGCAGATAAGTCCCCTCAATAAATAACTTGAATCAGTTTGGCATTGTGTTACGTTTAAGTTTTATTACACTTCAGACGCGGATGACAAGTGCTAACTGTGGAGACGGCAGCTGTGGCAGACTTCACAAGCTCCATAGAGAACGCTGCTATGTCCTGTCATGTGTCAGTCATTATCTAACAAGTGTTTTCCCCTCTTCTCTTTGTTGCTGTCTCTGTCTCTTATTTCCCAGATTCCCAGTTTCCAATCAATATTTCCGCAGTGAAAAGGGACCATGACTTTTTGGACCGAGATCTAGTCGAACCTCTGTGTCGGTAAGGAGGATTTTTCTCTGTAAATTCCTTCTCTGGTCATCCTGTCTGGTGTTCTGACTTTTCCTTATGGACCCATTAGTTGCCTGACCCTTACCCTTAATGAAGTCCCCATCCACGTCTCCTTCTGGGACTTCCAGGCTTTGATCTGTCCACCTCCCCTTCTGTCTGTCATGCTCTGATCTCCCATTCAAAGAGTAGAGACCCCTCAGGGCGTAAAATACAGAGAGGTGTGTTTGGGTGATGGTAATAGGGAACTGAGAGAGGGAATCCCAGAGTTCTGCTGTAAATGGATTTGAACCATTTTCTGAATCTTCAGATCTTGCCAGTCACATTACCCTATTCCTTTAAAAGTTCTCCAGCATATTTACAAAATGTTAACTTATTTTTGAGCTGTGGCCTCTTCACCTCTCTTGAGCTGCAGTAATTTGTACAAGTTCACCCTTTAAACCTGTTTGGATTACAGAAAAGAACTTAAATGTGTTTTGTTGGGATTTTATGATAGATAAACACAAAGTGGCACATAATTGTCAAGTGGAAAGAAAACATGGCTTTCAGCTTGTTTTACAATTAAAAATGTGAAATATTTGACATGAAGTTGTCTTTAGCTACCTTAAATCTAAAAGAAGACCCTGTGAACCTCAAGTTTCAAATCTTGCCACAAATTCTGATTTCATTTCAGGTGCAAACTTTGACTAAGTAATTCTGACACTGGCTGTATACTTAGCGTGATTGTGTTGCTGAAAGGTCAACCTTTGCCACAGTCCATCCAACATTTGATCAACTCACAGCTTAAAAGGGATTGTGTTTTCACTGTGTTGTACAGTGTTTGTTATCCACTATTTTTTTGTCTGTAACATTTTGGTTTAATCTGACCTTCTTACACAAGTTCGCTGTGTTCCAAACACAGTATGGTGCAAACTTTAAACATGACTTCTCATTCCTTTATTTTATATTCACAAGATAAGCATTCTGCAACCTGAACTGTGAATGCTGAATGTAGTGTCAAGTGCTTTGGAGTCCTCTGGACTTAAAACGCTATGCAAATACAAACCATTTACCATTACTAGGTTAGAGTAAAGAGAGTTGAATATACATGCAAAGCACTTTTTACATTTTTTAACATTTATTTAAAGCCATGCAGTATTGTGTGTTGCCTATAACATAAAATCCCCTGAAGATGAATTAAAGTTTATGGTTGTAGTACTGTAAGTAAATTCAGCAAATATGAATGTATGTCACAAATAACTGAGACGCTCTCCGCAAAGGTAAAGATCAGCTTTACACATAGTTGGAGGGGGAGAAGAGTCAGAGTAAAACTTCTATGTTGAAGACATTGTTAGACAGTGCAATGAGAGATTCTGTGTGCGGTCAGAAAAGATTAAAGAGAAAAATGAAAAGGCTTGTCTGCCAGTGACTGATCAGACTCTGGGGAAAATAGGAAAGTGGAGTAAAAAGCAATATCATAGAGAGAAAGTGAGCGTTATTATAGTGCAGGAGGGCACCATCATACAGCAACAATGGGTTGTGCTTTAGTGACTCTGTCTTTGTGTGTTTGTTGCAGACGCCTCAATACTCTGAACAAGTGTGCATCCATGAAACTCGATGTAAGCCACCCCAAGAAGAAGGTAAGCAAAACTTTGCAGCATTACACGTATTCAGCGTTCAGTTGAGTCTCATTTATCAGATTTAAAGTAAGTTTTGAAAACGAGACATTTTTCACAAAGCCCAAATTTCTGCATTAAAATGTTTTTAGTAATTGTCTGAAAACCATCATAACTAACAGATTAAAGACTGGAAAGCATGAGTCTGTGTAAACATTTTGTAGATTTAGTTATTGAAATAAACTTTTCAATAATACCCTAATATATTAAATGGTTTTACGTATCAACCCTCTCAAGAGTTTATCCTTTTATATCTGAATATTTAACTGATTTTTTGTAGAAAAGGTTTGACCTGTTTTTTTAAGTAAAGGTTAACTTATGATGAGCAAGAGGAAAAAATGCTCCCTCTTGATTGCAGCTTGGAGTGGTTAATCTTCATCTTGTCAGAGCTGTCACCAGGACTCCTTGTATCCTAATTTCTGATCATCCTTTTAGAATGAGACACCACTGCAGCTCTGATTAGGGGTGCTTCTATTGTGGTTGATTATAGCAGCAAGTGTGTTTCCTCTGATACTTAGTCAGCTGCTGATCTTTAAGAACACTTTTATATTCCCACTCTTTTAGTTTTTTTCAGTTCCTTTTATTCTTCTTCACCAGGCACTGTGATAAAGATATGCTGGCAGAAACAGCTGAGTTATTTAATGAATCAGGCAGACTAAAATGCAGCTGTGCTAAGCTGTTTAAATAACAGTCAAGGTAGATAATTTCTAGGGGTTTACATATTTTGATTAGTTTCTTGCAATTTTTCATATCATTTAAGCTTTTCCATTTATTGTTATTCGACAAAACATTGAATATACTTAATTTGAATTTGATGTAATTGTCCAGTGCAAAGTTGCACATAATTGTGAAATGGGAAAAAAAAAAGCATAGTATATGTAATTCTTCACAAGTAAGAATTTAAATGTGGTGTGCTCTGATGAAAGGAAGTCAAAATCGAACATTTTGATGAATGTGCTCAACAGCAAAGCATAATGATGGCAGTTTTACCATAAGGGCGGGGATATTTTTCTTCAGCATGGACAGGAAAGCTAGTCAGAACTGAAAGTAAGATAAATAGAGGTAAATGCAGGATAAACCTGTAAAAAACATGGACTCAAAAACGTGAGTCTGGAGAGCAGATTCAAAGCATAATGTATGTGTTAGAATGGCCCAGTCAAAGGCCAGACCCAAATCCAATTCAGAATTTACAGCAAGACATAACAACATTACTGTTCACAGAGTCTATCCAATCTGACTGAACTTGATCTATTTAGCAAAGAAAAATGTTTTTGTAGTGTGTTAACTTTTTGCAATTGAGGAAAAGATTGTTTTTTATTTTTCTTATAACTCTAGAACAAGACTTATAACCCGAGGTCTTTGTTCCAGGTCACTTTTGCCAAAAAACGATTTTTATTTTCTTTTAAATTAGGAGAGGAATTGAGATTTTGTATTCTTTGTATTTAAAGCCAAATAACGTTTGTGCTCACTTCTATTGCAATCTGCGTAAGCAGATGACTCTGCAGTTCAGCTTTAATTTCTTCACCACAGTACGGAGGAAATGGGTTTTGGTCCACATCCAGAAAAATTTTTACTCTGCTTTTCTTGTTCTCAGTTACAAAAAAAATAAAAAATACTATTTAAGAAATTCTGATGGTGATGGATTGTTTTTATAATCCTTTAAACTGACACATTATCTTATTGGTAGTAACATCCTAATGTGTTACATTAAAGAACACTTGGTATTGTTTTTTTTATTTTTATTTTTTTATCTATTACTCTGTGTTTCTGTAGAGTGATGATTCTGATGAAGATGATCCTTTGGCTATCAGTAAGAGGTGGACATTTGAGTGGAGCAGCCGCCGCTGGTCACGTCTGCAGGACTTTCTATTGGACAGCACTAATGAGAGCAGCCTGACGGGTCAAGGCGAGGGTCTGCGCAGCACAGTGAGCAGTGAGAGCGTGCTGACGGACCTGAGTGAGCAGGAAATCACTGAGATCTCATCACTCCACAGTGAGGACTCGGCCTCCGCCATGCCTGACTCTATATCCATGGCGTCCCTATCTGCTTCCTATCAACCACCGAGGGAACTTCCTCATTACAACTCCCTTCCCATTAAAAGCAGCCGCCACGGGCAAGGAGGAAAGAGTAAAGCCAAAGAGTTTCTGCGCAAAATGGAACTGATGCGTACCTGGGGGCCATCGACAAGGAGGAAAAGCTCAAATCGGAGGCCGCAGCTGGTCATCAGTGAGCCGGTGTTACAGGGGGAGGAGCCTCATGCGCTTCAGATGCTTCAGTGTACTCCCATCAGCCAATTAGAAAACAGCCCAAAACACAACCATCAAACATATAGTGATGATCCCCTTGTTTCTGACAGCAAAACATCTAAAGACCAGATCACGCTAAATGTGAGTCCAAGCAAAGAGACGGTAGCACCAAGCATTCAGGAGCCTGCATGTACAAAACCGCGCACTGCCAGCAAGAGAAGCAGCATGTACCTGGAGGATATGGAGTTGCCTTCTCAGGGTAAGAGGACTGAGGGTCAGAGCCAGTTTGGCAGAAACCAGTTTCGCTCTTATGAAAACCTCCTCATTCACATCCCCAAAGACCACAAGCCAGGCACTTTTCCCAAAGCTCTGTCCATTGAAAGTCTGGCACCTTCCCCCAGTGACAGGAACAATAATCCCCAGTCACATAGCCAAACCTCCCCAAATGAAAATGGCCTGGGCGAACCTTTATCTAAACCTGCCTGTCCTGGAGCTCCAAAGGGCAGCAGGGTGAGTGTTTACGACAACGTGCCGGGCTCCCACCTTTATGCCAGCACAGGGGACCTTCTAGATTTTGAGAAGGAGGACAACCTGTTCCCTCACCTAGATGACATCATCCAGCACGTCAGTGGCTTGCAGCAGATTGTGGATCACTGGAGCCGCAGTGTTTTGCCCGAGGGGGAAGCAGTAGAGGGGGAGGAGGAGGGGGAGGGCAGAACCACCCCCAGCGAAGGTGAGAGAGACGGGGTCTCCTTAAATGACACCGATTCAACAGGGACCAGTCGGGAGAGGCGGGACTCTGGAGTTGGGGCCTCGCTCACAAGACCTCGGTAAACAGCTGCACACACATTTATAAGATAATTATGGTTCATTGCATCTTGGGTCTTGTTTTTATAGTTTGGCTTGAACTTTTATTGGTTATAAGAACTGTGGACTCACCACAGTATCTACTGACAACTTGCCGTTGCTCTGCATTAATGATCCACATAACTTCAATTATTGAAGTTAATTATTGGTAAAAGTTATTTCTTAGGTTGTTAAAGAATCTACTTGTAATTTTATTGCAAATTTTCTGTAAAAATTGTGAAAAACATTGGTTCTTAGTGACTGCAAACTTTCACCTGAAGGTGGCAGTATTTCCGACTTCTACTACATGGCTTACTTGATGTCATTATAGTCTATCAATATAGCGAGTGACAAAAATTAAGCTATTTAAGTTCTGTATAGAATAAAATTGTTTACATAGCTCTCTGCATTTTAAAATTATTTTCTTTTATGTTTTCTTCTATATGTATATTTTAGACGGGTGTTAATGATGGGAAAATATTGCAAAAATCTTTGCAATTATTTCTAATGTGGCTCCACAAATCACAAAAACAATCACAAAATTCTGGAGAGTATAAAAATGTCACATGCAAGGGATTTACAGAGTTAAGGGGTGGATTTGTTGAAAACTGGCTCACATGGTAAACATATGGTCATTAGGAACAGTAGAGTAGACTGAAGAGTTTTATGGGTGGTACAATGAAAATGTCATTTTGGACTTTGTGTCCAATCCGAAGGGGTTAGATTATGAAAAAATGGGCCTGAGGACAGAACCCTGAAGAGCACCAGATGTGACTAGGACTATGAGCGCTGGTTGAATAAAACTGAACAAAATCTTTTCTTGCAACTTTTAAAAAAATAAGCACAACATGTGATGGTGTAAATAGGTCCAATAGTTGAATTCCCTTAGTGAGTTCATCTAGAAATAAAATCTGCAAACAAAAGTAGCATGTTGTCATTCCTTGTAACGAATGATTGTTACAAGCTTCAAAAATAGCAAGATCATATACAACTAAATTCAGTTTATTTACATAGCACCATTTCCCAACAAATGTCTTGAGACACTTTACAAAAAAGTAATTTAAATTCAATCACACACATTCTTATTAATTCTAGTTATAACAGTGCATTAAGCTCATTTTGTTATTCCAATTAGTTTAAAAAGTTTTCAATCTAAGGAAACCAGCAGATTCCATCGAGTCACTGACTTGCAGCATTCACTCCTCCTGGATGAGCATGTAGCGACATTTGCAGGAACACATTGCTGTTTTAATGGCTGTTTATTTATAAATGTGGAATAACCAAAATTAGCACTTACTTCCATGTTTCTCTACTGGCAGAATGACACATAAAACATTTTTTTTGATTGAGTTGCACTTTAGAAGACAAGGTTTACTATAGATCATGCTGAGTTCCAGTATTAGGAAAATCTTCTGTCATCACAGCATAAAAGACACTGGCAAAATATTCTGAGTCTGCAGTTGAGTAAATGTGGGTTAATAACCCCGTAATGTTTGAGACAGCCTTGTTATAATAATCATACTTTCTGTTGTAAGTGAAAACAAATCACCCCATCCAGAGCAACAGACCCAAACCAAATTGGTGAAATGAATATTCATTTAGGGTTGATCCCAAAATGGAGATGCACCAAAGACATGACTGAGCATTTTAAAACCAACACACCTGTTAAATTTATTTGATCAATCAACATATTAATGTAATCAGATCCAAGAGGGAATTGTATTGTCCGACTCACGTTATCTTTTATCTTTTATCTTTTATCTTTCAATCCACCTTAGTCTCCGATGGCCAAGCTTCAGAACGTCCGATCATCTCAACCAGCCAGCATCTTCACTGCAGATCAGCAGCCAGTCGGCGGGCCAGCTGAGCCTGCTGCAGAAGTTTTCTCTGCTCCGCCTCACCGCCATCATGGAGAAATACTCCATGTCGAACAAACATGGCTGGACATGGTATGTACAAATACAGCTAACTAACATAAAAGATCATTTGTGTGTAATATTGTAGATTATAATGAGATAGTTTAATCCAAGGTAATCACAAAAAATAGGGAACACACTATATTGTAATGAACCTAAGTTTGATGCTATTCATCTAGCTGCTTTACAATCTTTTCTCCCAACTATAAAATGAATAATATAGTAAAGGTTTTTACATTTTTCACATTAGAAATGACATAAGTAAGGGATGCATTGAGATAAGACTGAATGCAAATGGAGGCCACAATTTTGAGATTTTTATTTGTAAAACATTTTTAAAACCATGCATCCTTCTCTTTTCACTTCATAATTATGCTTAATTATGAACTAAAATCCAACAAGAATGCATAGAAATGTGTGGTTTCAACATAACATAGGGAAAAGAAGTTCAAGGGATTCTTCTTCCTTCTTTTTTGCAGTCTTCACGAGAGCTTTATTAGATATTTTTCAACCCTTCTGTAGCCTCTAGCTGCTGGACCATATGGACAATTAACACCTTCATGTATGTCTTAAAATTGAAAACATAGCCTAACATCAATGGGTTTCTCCATGTGCAAGTGTTTGTCAAGGGCTGAGCTTACAAAACTCAGCCACCATTCCCCACGACCCACAAACGCATCCCTCTGCAGTAAACAGCCAGTCCTGTTCACTTTTATTATGCCCTACAGGGAAGTCCTGTTGACCAGTGTGTACATGCTTAGGCTGATAATGAAATCATAGACGTCTCTTTTCTCCCACACACTTCTCTAATTGTTTGTCTGTCGCTGGCAGGTCCGTGCCTAAGTTTATGAAGCGTATGAAGGTGCCAGACTACAAAGAGAAGAGTGTGTTTGGCGTTCCTCTGATTGTTCATGTCCAGCGCTGTGGGTTCCCACTTCCTCTGTGTTTACAACAGGCCCTCAGTCACCTCAGGACTTACTGTCTGGACCAGGTTAGTAAACAGCTTTTACTGGACTGCTTGCGTGCATTTCATTCTCTCCATGCCTAAGCTGTCAGACACAAGGCACCATTTCCTCCCTGATCATTCCAGACTCTCTCCCATTGTCTCCATTCCAGGTGGGATTGTTCCGCAAGTCTGGTGTAAAGTCCCGGATTCAGGCTTTGAGGCAGCAGTGCGAGTTGTCCCCTGACTGTGTAAACTATGACGACCAATCTGCATATGATGTGGCTGACATGGTCAAACAGTTCTTCAGGGACTTACCTGAACCTCTGCTTACAAGCAAACTTGGGGAAACTTTCCTGCACATTTACCAGTGTAAGTAAAAGTGGAAGTAGATTGTTTTTCTCTCTTTAATAAACTCTTTTACGTTTTTCCTTAAGTTCCCCAGCCAATAAAATAATTGTCCGTTGAATTTTATTATAGTTCCAAACAGAGAGGTTTTTTTGGCCCCTCTTGTAAAGATGCATACAAAGCCTTAAAATAGTCATCTTTCTTTGCAGAAACATTACCACTCAAAAATGGAAGAACACAGACTTCAATGGGAATCCGTTCAAGAGGAGAAAACCCATTCTATGTTAAAAAAATTGCTTTTATTAAAATACCTAGTTCTGCACTTAGTGACTTCACTAAAACTAAATGAAACACTGAAGCATTGTTTTATATTAAAGAGCTACTGATCAGGGCAATTTCTTGGCCAGTTGTGGTTTTCTTTGAGGTCTGACTTTCCCAGTCCTATTATAACCAACGCTTATTAGATTTTTGAAACAAGACAGATTAGCTGCAAGTTCATTGACAAAAGTTACTGTTTTGATTTAAACAGAAAATGAAGAAATTATATTTTTCCAAAATTTGCAACATACATTGACTTTTATTAATTTCAAATACATGGGACATTTACACAGGATGTTGTCCTTGATGAGGTTGTCATGGGTTCGATTCCTGGTTTTGGGCCATTTGCTTCATGTTTTCCCTTTCTCTCCTCTTCCTCTGTTCTAACAAATTACTGCTCAATAAAGGCCACTAGTGCCTCAAAATATTACAAAACATAATTCTGATAATATCAAAGAAGTACATCAAAGTGCATGCTATTGTTTCTTTATTTTGAATACAAATAAATATCATATTTTCAGAGTTTGACTTGCTGATCACCAACCAGTTCTTATCTCTTCCCAATTGATGGACATATAGCTGACTAGTAGTTGACGTTTTCTCATTGCTCAAACTATCTCTGATCTTTTAGTTAGTAATTCATAACTTTATGATTATCTAAGATATACATATGAGGGTATACAAGGCCAAATTTCACTTAGCCATTCTTCAAAATGAGACAGAAAAGAAAACATTTTAATCTCCTTAATAATCCATTGTTGGAACAGTATCAAAAACAACATTTACCCAAATGGAGATCACTGCTGCCCACTATTATAAGGAATTTATCAGTAGTACCTTTTTCCTATATTCATTTTTTTTCTTTTCCAATTAGATGTTCCTAAGGAACAGCGGTTGCAGGCTGTGAGGGCAGCCATATTGCTGATGCCTGATGAGAACAGGGAGGTTCTGCAGACTCTGCTCGCCTTCTTGCGGGACGTCACCTCCTTGGTGGAGGAGAACCAGATGACACCGATGAACCTGGCTGTTTGCCTGGGCCCATCTCTGTTCCACCTTAGCATCCTGAAGAACGAGACGCTGTCACCAAGGTATGCGTAAACTCCCATGAGTTCAAATGGAAAACAAGAAACCTGGTGGTGACCCTGCTTTCTTTCTGTGGTTCTTTCTTTCTTTAGGTCAATCCAGAAGAAGTACGCTACAGGCCGTCCCGATCAGAAAGACCTGAGTGAGAACCTTGCTGCCACACAAGGCCTGGCACACATGATCACAGAGTCCCAACATCTCTTCCAGGTCTGAATCGAACTCAGCAGATATTTAGTTTAATGCATGGACTGATATTTCAGTTAATTAATTGAAATTAATTTATTGCATTTAAGACGATGAACTAACTGTAATTATTAAGATTGTCACATTATCTCATCAGAGACTCAAAGCTTTTTGCAAGGAATTGGTGCTGCTATCTGGAGAAAATAGAATTGATTACAGTGCATTTTAAGATTAAATATCATTTTACAAGTAAAAATAATACATTTTAATCTGAACAGAATACATACTTTAGTTTACTTAAGAACTGCACAGCTCTTATTCAGTATTCATTAAAATTAGAATGAGTTGAGAGTCACTATTCTTTCTAGAGTCAAATATTTCTCCCTTGATAGATTTGTTAAAAGAAGAGGTGATCACAATTTCTTACTCGCAACATCAATCTGTATAATTTAAGATTAGCCATCTGAGTTCCAGCCAGAAACATTGCAATCTAAAAGCATTAATTTTAATGTTAAGATCAAGTTTCTTATATTCACTCACAAAAAAACTACTCAGACAGAAAGATGTCTTTCTTGCTGACATGCTCCTTTTCCCCTCAAAACTTTATGTCATCAGATTTGAGCTGATTTGCAATTCCTCTTGCTCAACTCTCTCAGTCCGTTCTTTGAGTGGTGGGATCTCTCTGAAGTGAACTCATTTGAACTCTACAGAAATCCCCCATAAAAGGCATTGATATTAATGCAAAATTCTCATGCTACTGGTGATGTGAAAGATTTAAACATGATTTTATGCAACATGCATTAAATCTGAGCACAGGAATATTCTTGTAAGTGTGGGCACTCAGGAGAGGTCGTCATAGTGTCAGAGCAGAGATTTGAGTGTGTGCAGAACAATATGTGACAAGGAATTAAATGGATTAAATTAAACATTCACTGATATTGAATAAACATGAATACTATTGAAAAGTTCATGTATTTCAGTAACTCAATTCACTAAGTGAAACACATTACATTGACACATTTAAGACTTTGTTTCTGTTAATTTTGATTATTTTCCACTTACAGCTAATGAAAACACATTTAAGATTAAAATTACTAATAAAAATAAATATTTCTATTACAGAAATGTGGACTTTATAAAAAGTCTGTACCTTGAAAAGCTGTATTTAATCTGAGATTCATAGGAGCATAGTCTATTGAATATGACTGGATATGCTCTTTTTAAGGCTATGCAAACACTCAGTTTAGTTAAGTAATTAAATTACCATCTCAGTTTTGGCAGAACATTAAGTGATAAAAAAGAGAGATAAAAACAGAGAAATACTTGGACAAGTAAGTCATAATTTTAGTTTGAACATAAAGGTAAAAATGTTCTTAAATTTTCTAATGGTTTCTGAAGTGAAAGAAAGTTCTTTTTGACAGTGGTTTAGTTAAATTTTAGTTTAAAACAACATTTCAAATTTACACAGTCAATTCCAGTCACTTTAGTTTTGTCTGTAAAGGTAGAAATAATACATGCTTCAGAATAAAACCAACCCATTCCAAAGAACACTATCAAGCTCACATTAAGATAAATACGTAAATGTTCCAAACACAGCATGTGTACCACAGGTGTCTTTATTTCAACCTACACATTTCTCTTTGGGAATAAAGTCTATTAAGTATATGAAATCGCTTCCCTGTCAGTTTAAATGGAGAGCAGAAAGGAAATATAGTCCAAATTCTGCAAATATCTTCTATCATCATCACCTCTTTTCACTGCTTTTCTTCGAATTCTCTTCTGTTCTGTCTTTCCTGAGCTGATTGTTTTTTGTGACACACCTTTTCCGGTTGTTGCTCAGATCCCGGAGGAAATGGTGACCCAGTCCCGCAACTCCTACATGGAGGCTGCGCTGATGGTGCCCCCGCTGGAGGAGCTTTGCAAGGTCCAGGAGGAGGAAGATGTGGATGAGGAAGTGGAAGAAGAGGATGAGGAGGCATCCTACAACGCACACATAGAAGGGCTGATCCAGAACCTGCTGAAAGAAGCCAAGGACAAGAGTAAAGGCTGGGTGTCCCGCTTGTCTTCTGACAACACGGAGCTAGCATTTAAAAAGGTGGGAGATCACTCTGTTCCAGTATGGTGGGATTTTGGAGACGAGGAGTCGAGAATAAAAAAAATAAGGCAGCAGGGATTAGTAGGATGAAAAAGAGTCTACAGTTATTAATCTTCTCATGTGGTCAACACTGCCAAAGCAGATAAACTGAAACGCAAAATTTTAGAAATAGAAATCAGGAACCTGAAGACACTTTCTTTTCAATACTTTTTGACATTTTCAATATTTGTGTGTAAGGTTGGAGACGGGAATCCTCTGAGGAGGTGGCGAGTTTGTCTCGAGGTGTCGGCGTCTCCCTCTGAGGTCCTGCAGCGGCTCCTGAAGGAGCGCCTGCTGTGGCAGACAGACCTCCAGCAGGAGAAGGTTCTGGAAACGCTGGACAAACAAACAGACGTGTATCATTACACCTGCTGCAATATGGCGCCTCATCCCTGCTATGACTACGTGGTACTAAGGTATGATTAATAACTGCATAATGTGACACGTCCGGAAACACGTGCGTGTGTGTGTATGAATCTGAATCTGACTGAGTGAATCATATTTTCTCAAGAATTGTCACATGGAATGAGTCTTAAAGATTTTCTACATATCAAAACAAGGACGTATTTAATCAGTTAAAAGTAATTATATAAAATAGAAAGACTGCACTTTTATTAGTCCACTAAGGTCAGATAGCAGAGTTAAATGTTCAGAGACTAATTCTGCCTATTTTTTACATGAATAAGAAATGAGTGTCATGATTATGTTTTTAAAGGGGTATTATGTAAACTTGACATTTTTTAGCTTTATGTCATGTTATTCCCTCATCAATAACATACTTAGAGTGTCGCTTTGATTCTTTCATGCATATTTGAAAAAAGATTTTGAATTTCATGTGTCAGAAAATTTAGAGGTGCCCAAACGCTTTCATTTATTTCCACAAAGCTTTTTTCCTTGGAGCTGCAGTCTGCTGAACTTCTGCCTCACAGAGCACCCTTTTTCCGTTCCCTCCTCTCTCAGCTCCACAAAACTTGTGGCAGCAGCAATAAGCAAACACCTGATGGAGCTGCACGCCTGTTTATCATACGAACTAGTTCTCAGTCCAATGTGTTTAAGAACAGTTGTTAACATTGACATAAATACATAATATGTATGTAGTACGGTTGTTAACGGCATTATTGTGAGATTATGTACAGAAGGCGAAGTTTCAGAAAGAGAAGAAGCTTCTTAAAGAGATAGAAACCAATAACATGGCATCAAATTATGAAGTCAAAATTTCTTCAAAGTCAAGTTTGATATATACAGCATTTTTATAACAACTGAAGGTAACATAGTAACTTGATTGTGTTATAAAATGGCACTATATTCCTGGAAAATACACAATACTATCTCTTGAAAAACATTAAACTAGTACTACAAAGGAGTGGTAGCAGAGTATCTCAATAGTTAGATTTAATTTGTTCTACAATGAAGCTCTAACTTCATAATTTTTTTTTACACCATTCAGATCGTGGCGTACAGACCTTTGTAAAGAATCCTGTGCGCTGGTGTGCGTGTCCGTCGAGCATGATGACAGCCCGCGTGTTGGAGCTGTGAGGGGGGTTGTGTTGGAGTCACAATACCTCCTCGAGCCCTGTGGGACGGGGAAGACCAGGCTCACACACATCTCCAGAGTTGATCTCAGGTGTGGAAAGGCTTCATCACCCACTTACAGTCATGCTTTTAGCAAGATTTGAAATTTATATTATGTTAATTTGTTATCATCGTTGCAGGGGAAGGTCTCCGGAATGGTACAACAAAGCGTTTGGTCATTTGTGTGTTAATGAAGCCCAGAGGATCCGCTCCTCGTTCCTCCCAGGCGATCAGAGTCCTGAGGCGAAGAACTGAACTTCAAACATAATTCTTCATCCTGAAAACCAGTTTAATCACCCAGGCGATTTTTTTCTTGGTGCTAAGTTACAGTTCTGGTCAAATACGGAATTAATTTGGGGCTTTTAAAGATTTATAAGAGCCATCCAATATGGGTTTTCAGAGTAAATGGATTATAAAACAAAAACCATCAGTGATTTTTGAAAGGAATAACTGCATACACTAGTTCAAATTATTTGTAAATTTTCTGTAATAAACACAAAGTCCAAATTATCAGGTCAGAATTGGTAATGTAATTGCTGTTAAGCCTACTTCATGCGCTATTTCAAACAGTCCAGTGTTCTCTGGTTTAAAGCCTCACCTTAGCTCCTCAAAGCAATCTTCTTTTCATTTTGGTCAAATAGTTCAACGTAGATGTGGAACATCTTCAAGTTAAGATTAAACTTGAACCTTGATGGTTGCTATTATGTTTTTTTGTCAACATTCAAACCAATTTTACTTGTAAACTATAAAAAACAGAGGCCATGTCACAAAGCAGATCACTTTAAGCAAACTTTGCCAGTTATGTCAAGAGGAATGATCAACTCTCCAGCCAGAATAATGGCAGATAATTATATATATAAAAAATGGGTGGCTCATTTCTAAGTTGTCCTATATATATATTTATAAATCATTAAAACCCCCAAATTAAAATGATGTTCATATCCATGATGAGTAGACGTAAACGTCTGACTTGGACTGTACATTATGCTGAGTGGGCACATAGAAGGAAAGTGTTTTTATTGTCATTTCCAGGTATTTTTCAACATAGTACTTTAATTTATAATACAATTAAGATATTGCTTTTCAGTCACAATTTCAAGATTATTTCCAGTTCTGAATGTTACTAAACATTCAATCATCAGAATAGCAGTTTACTTTGCAAGTACTTGTAGCTAAGTGCATCATTAAAAGGATGATGTCTTGTAGATAGAAAGTGAATTCCTTATTTATTGCTTTGGTTTGTTCTACCAAATACTTAGCATTTATTTTTAGCATCTTGAACAAACAAAACAATGAGAGATGATGAGATAACACTCTAATCCCTGTTGTACTTATCTACAGTTTTACATATCATGTAAATTTATTTTCAAATCAACTGTTAATTGAAGCTCATATATTATTAAAATAACTATTATTTATTACTATTACATTTCTCAATATTTGCGAAAACATCACAAGGCCTGCTTATTCTACCAATCTTAGATTTGTTTTTAAATTAAGCTGTAAAAACAGGTCTCGCTCACCTGTAACTTGACTTTATACTAGTGAACTCTTTACAAATAACATGGGAATATGATGTCTCTCCAGCTTTAGCTTGACGATATGCCAAATCATTGCTCCATTTGCACTTATAAAAATATAAAAGTAATTACACAAAACTATCAGAACTCCTTTTAAAAAAAATGAAACAAAATATGGATACATGTCAGCACCGTGTTGTGAAAGTCCACTTGTTTCATGTAGAAGGTCCACACAAAGAGTCCTGAACCACATCGAAGGGGACGCAATCACTGGGTCCATAAATGTGTTTTTAATATTTTATGTACGATTTCACAGATGATTTCTTTTTTCAGTCCCCTCTTTCATTGTTAATCTTATTCAAAGGTGTTCTTTTATCTCTGTATATGGTATTATAGTTGTTGTTGTTTTTTTTCTCATTTGTGTTATACAATGTCTAAGACATGAGACCATTTCACTGCTTCTGGGAAGCATGTTTGAAACTTAGCGTGTGTGCATGGTTGTGCCCGTGTATCTGCATTTCAAACACACTTACAGCCTGTACTGTAAACTCTCTGCAGCGCTCTCTGTGCCATCACAACTCTTCAGGGTCTTCCTATCATATTGATAAGCTGAAATGTGAAATTTCCACACACCATCCGTAGGGAAGCAATAGATGAAAACTCGCTCCACCGTGGTACTGCTCTGGCTTTAATGTTTGTTTCTGCTGTAGGCAGCATTGCCATGGTGTTGCTATGATATAATATTATCTCCACAGTGCCGCCATAATCCTCGTGTGGATGCCTTTTGCTGGGTGACAGTGGCGCGTGTGCATGTGTGCGTAAGAAAGGATTGAGAGACTCTGACGTGAGACCTCCGCTATTTGTGGAGAGGTTCCAAACTTAGCTTAGAGCTGGAGGATTTATGCTTGTTATTTTTGACAGTAACTGAAAACAAAGCTATTGTTTATAAAGAGGAGAATAAAAATTTAAAAGTGCAGTCATTCTCTGTTTTTTGTCAAACTCTTCCATGAAAAAACATATGAATATGTGCTATAAAGAACCCTGTGTTTTGCAAAGATTTTCATACCCCTTAAACTTTTTTATGTTTTGACAAGCTTCAACGCATACTTTATTGAATTTTAGTTGGATTTTATGTGAAAGACCAAACCAAAGTAGCGATTTTATTTTTTTACAAATAAGGAAATGTAAAAAATATAATATGCATTTATATTTAAGGAGGACTTGTTTAAAACAGAGCTTTCAACATCTCTTAGATCACAGCTTCTAAATATGGAAATGGTGTGGAATAAATGTAAACCTACCAGGAAATCTAAGTCCACGTCAACTGATGAATTCATGGGCAACGCTACATGTCAATGTAGCAGTACCATCTCCATGGTGAAACACAGTCGTGGCAGCATCATGCTATGGGGATGAAGAGAGAAGGTGATCGGAATTGATGTAAAGATGGATGTACGTCAGTACTGGACGAGCTTGGATGAAAACCAAACCAAAGCAAAACACCATCTTCCAATAGAAAAGTAACCCTAAACATACACCCAGACTTCCAATGGTCTGCCTTAGATTAAAGCATATTCATGAATGGCCTAGTCAAAGTCCATAACCAAATTTAGTTCTAAAGCTTTGCTAAGACCTTTGCTAAAAAATAACATCACAATGGTATGAAGCTGCTAATCACACAGTGCTGGCAGCATCATGCTCTGGTCAAAGCAGGTAGATGCATGCCTCAAATGGTGGTCCTACCAAATACTGACTTAGTGGGATTGTATGCCACACTTTTCAGATTTTAGTTGGAAATAAAAAATAAATAAGTAAAGTAACATACAATTTTCATTACACTTTGAAACCATGCACTATTTCGTGCTGGTCTATCACTTAAAAGCCCAACAAGATAATAAAAAATTGTGACTCCAAAATGAAAAAATATATTTTTTAAAATTCAACAAGTATTAGTTTTGCATGTATAATATTCCCCTTGTCATGTGTTGCTGTGTCCATGAAGTGGTGCTCTTCTCCCTCTGGAGTTTAAACGACCATGGAAAGGTGCCGCAGGAAATATTTTAAGATAACCGAGTAAGTGAAAAGTCCTCAGAATCACAGAGGGCTCTCCTCAAGAACTTTTCATCGCTTCCCTTCTTGTGTCCTTTAAAGCAGAGGATGGAAGCTAGCTCTCCAATGCTTGGATCAATATTCAATCACATTTACCTGCTTAGCTGAGTTAGATAGATGGTCCAGACTCTCATAAAGGACAAGGAAGGGGTTTGGATACAGATACCACTCTCTAAAATCTCCCTGCGTGTGAGTCAGCATGTCTTTTTACTGTGTGACAACAGAGAGACATTACTTTAACTTCTACCTCATTTAACATGTCAGTGGTTTATCTTGAAAGTGGGACACATGGTTACAGCTCCTGAATTTCAATGATGCTCTGCACGGTGGGTGTGTTTTAGCTCTGCTGCTCCACGGGCTCTGACAAATGGAGAACATCATTTTGCAAATTACTCAGTGAAACAAGAAAGACTCTCACCAGGTGAATCAATAATTTTCTTTATGAATCAATTTTATATCTGCATTTGTGTTTTTTTTCCTTTTACAGATGCACATAGAACTAAGCAGATGTTGTCATAAGAAAAACGGGAGCCATCCAGAAGGATAATGCAGTTTGAAATTATGCCTCCCAGTGTTTGTTGATTAACTTAAACTGATTATTATAATTTTTTTTGTGTGTGTATATAAGACAAAAACTACTCTTTCACACATGATGCATCAAGATACAATATAATGCAGGATTTAAAGGGCCCTCTGCTGGAAAAAAACGGAAATGTAAGTTCAGCTTCAACCTTAAAATCCAAACGACAGAAATGTGAAATGAATATTAAATATATTAAATATTTTTCCAAGCTGATACATAGATGTTTGTAATACCTTTCAGACATTGCTATACATTAGCTAATTCTCGAGATAAGTTTAATTTAGCAGTAATAGGAATAGTATTAGTAGTTGTAGTTTCCAACACTCATGTTCGCACAGAACTAAACATTTAAAGGATGACCGCTTTTCATTCATGTTTTTTTTAATTGAATTTAAAAAAGTTTTAATTAGTATGTTTTATAGATCTGGGTGAATATGGAAAAAAAACATTTGTATTCCCAGATTTATTTCCTTTCTGACTGAATGTATCTATTTGTCAATTTATTTGTGTGTTTTGTCCATTTTCTTTTAATTATGTATCTCAAAGGTTCCATTTTTGAAGCCTTACCTGACATTTGGTATTTCTACATGTAAAACAATTATTATTGTTTCTATCAAACTAAACTGGAAATTTTAGCCAAGATAATCTATCAGGATTCTCTGATTTTTGTGTATTTATTTTATACTTTAGTTTTTGGTTTCAACTGATTGTTTATTAATGTCACTTATTTTGTTCTGAGATCATCGGTTATTGTCTGTTCTTTGTGTGTTGGGTTAGATTCTTATTTTATCGTTTCTCTTTTACTTTTGGTTTAGTGGGATCCTCTGATATCCCCCTCTGTTAATATATGTGCTTATTAGCCACTCTCCCACAGCTTCCTTGCTATGTTTTTTTCCCCAGCTCCTACACATTCTCCTGATTGGTCTCACCTGCTTCTTATGCTGCTCCTCAACCCTTCCAATAGTTAAAAGTCTGTCAGTTTTCCTTTGCTCAGCTGCTTTACTTTTACCTTAATTCTCTAGTTCCAGATCATCCATTTGGTGTAAGTCATTTCTTCAATTATCTAATTTAGCACCATTATGAGCTTACCACTATCTGAACAAACACATTCAAAAATATACATCTATGAACAAATTGTAGAAGCCAGCAACAGTCTATTGTTTCTGGTTAATTTGAGTTAAACACAATTTAAATCAATTTGTTATATCAGCAAGACAATCCAGTATTATTTCTTTCACTTTGTTCTCTTTATTTGTCTTGTTTGCATGACTTAAAATCTGATCAGGGAGGGAAAACATTGGTGGGACAGATGTGTCCCCTGAGACTGGCTAATCCACCGTCTTCTTCCAAACAACCATGATAAGGTCATCAATGAATAAATTAACCAGTGAATGAATAATTAATGGCAGCATGTCAGCAGTACAGGTGTCCTTGAGTGTATGTAGAGAAACTCAAAACACAGGAATAACACGAGGAATGATGAAATTCTGGGAAATTCTTCTAAAGTGGGTATAAATAGTCAGAAAACTGACCTTCCACATACACACTTAATGAATAATACACACAATTTAAACATGGAAGCTCTATGAAGAACCTATTTAGACGTGAATCAATATGTTTGTTCATAGTTGTGAATTTGAGCCTTATATTTTGTTTAGATTTAAGCCACATAAAGTCTATATTTTAAAATCATATTAATTCTAGACTTGCCCCATCTATGCAATTTGTTTCCATTTTAAAAAAATATCTTCCCCTACATTTTTAGCTATCTAGCCTACAACCAGGCTATGATGTTCAGGGTAAGTTAACTGGTACCTGACACAGACACATTCAGGGCAGGCACGGTGATAAATTGACTCATTCTGACAAAGACGTGAGTACTTCAGGTCATTGTCCTAATTTGAACTTGTGCTACAGCTGTTTGTGACAAGTGAGAGACACCTGAAAGTGTCTGCAGGTCTCAGAAGTCAAAACCAAGAACAACAGATTTAGCTTCATTGTTTCTCTCGTGTGCATTGTTACATGATGTCTCAACTGAATTATTAATGCCAGCTGGTATTCTGAAGGTTCTCCAAACACTATGAGAAACACATGCACAAATTTGCACGAATATGCATTTGATTGGAATATGATAGTGTTTTCTTCTATTGCCATGCAGTTCTATGCAATAGGAAAGCATTTGTTTGCTTTACAATAAGATAGTAAACCCTAAACAACTATTTTGTGCACATTTAGCTCATAAAAAGCAACAGCATAACTTGAAATGGCATCTCCAGGCACCTGAAAACTAGTTTTTATCAACCAGTAATAAAATCTGGCTCCTCAGTCTCTAAATACTTAATTATGTTTACCAGCTCGAATCCAGAGGTGTCGGTCTGCTCTGAGCAGTTTGTGTAGGGTGTTGTTTTAGAGCTTCTTTAAGAATAACAGCTTTCTGCTTCAGCTATAGGGGTTGTGATAGGCTAAAGGGCCCATCAGGGGCTCAGTGGTAGATAAATAAACATTTTTCAAGAAGGTACTAAAATACAAAGCTTGGATTTATGTACTGTGTATTTCAAAATCAGACTGGAATACTTTATATATCAATAAACTAGGGAAGAGCAGAAAAAAACCCAAAGAAAATGTTTGCTATTCATCTGTCTTTGCTTGTCACTACTTTAGATTTTTTATGTTTAATTTTAGTGCTTTGTTTATATTCTTCAGGGTAAAAATGTATCTGTAAAGATGCCTACAGAAACGTTAACATGTGTTGGACAACAATGAATATCAGAAAACTGTGTCCAAGTAATGCATTCACTGCAAGATTTTCATTGGGTTCAACATGAGAAGTCAACTGAAATATAGCAAATTAACTGAATCTTTTATCGCTGAATGCAATCCCATAAAAAATTTGTGGCTGGACATAAAGAATAATTGATATTGCATATTTGTGCAATAAAATTTTCATGTTATAAGTGAAATTATCTGCCAATGAAACAAATTCCTTTTCATCAATATTAAGGAATTGTTCTTAAGCTCTAATGTTTTGCTGAAAAGTTACTTCCATGTTAGTTTTTCTCATCTCAAGTGTACCGAGACATTTGCACTAGAAACTAGCCCAAAATTAATTGGTCTGATTTTGTGTTTTTGCAATGATATTCTCAAATAATATCATTGCATATTATTTGTAATGAACAGTTGTTCTCAGTTTTTAGGCATGTCATTTGCTGAGTATCTTTTTATCCCAATGCCTCTGACGCTCACTCTCTAATTTAGTAAAACATCCATATTCAAAATTCCTCTATTCAAAAGCCGCCAACATCCTATAATAATTTACGGTTGTGCTGTGCTTTCAGCTATAAGGAGGATCACCAGGAATTCAGCATGACAGATGTAATATCTTTGGGAATCTCTAAATATTGAGGGAGATTTTTAATAAACTTCTGGGAGTTTGACAACATTAATATCTGACTCATCAGGGAGCCGAGGCTCCGTGGGGCTAAAGACACTGAGCCGTGCTTGAACGCTGTCAGAAATACTTATGAAGAATGCTTACAAGCGGAGAAAAGCAGATTAATTTGTCTAACGTCCACTGCTCTCTGGTGAGAACTGGCCTTGCTTACTCAGTAGTGGGAAGTATATAATTCATAAGCTTTTCTGTCAAATCTCAGAGCATATGTAATCCCAGTCACCTAATTTATAGAAACATGGCCAATGTTGCAAAACAGTGAGATAACCCAGGCCTTAATCAAAGCCCAAGGAGTCTTTTACATGATGATAATTTAACAGATCAAGGTTGTACAACAACAAACTCAGCATTTAAATTATTAAAATAAGGAATTGCGTGGTTAAGAAACAAATATTTCCAATGAAATATGTTGTCGGGATATTTTGCCTAACGATGTACTGTTTTGAAAATGTCCCTTTCTGAATTTGTTTATTGGGTTTTAAAAGGAAGTGATCTGTATAAACTAAAGAAGAGAGCATTATCCTTAAAATGTTGAACTTTGCAGAAGGTGTAAGATTTCAAATAGGCTACTTGGAAACAATACAACTGTGCTCTTTTTCTTTTACTACCATGCAAATTCAACTAAGCTGCTTTTTAAAGTCCTTTGCGACCTGCTAATAAGACTACCTGTGCCAAACAAACTGAGTGCTTCAGACAATGTAACCAAATCAGAGCAAGAGTTTAGTCCCCAGAATTAGAGGATCTAAAAAAAAATAAAAAATAGGCCAATTAGAAAATCTTTTCCAATCTTTTCTAATACTTTCAGAATGTGGACTTTGCTTGTTTTGTTTACAGGAAAAAAAGCTTTAACTTAACAGATATTGGAAATGCTACTCATTCATGCTGAGCTAATTCCAGGACCTTTCAATCACAGAAAAAGCCCCATATCGATGCAATACAAGTGCTGATAAACTAACCACAGACAAACTAAATTTGTTTTAGTTTTATTATTTAGAACAAGTAGAAGAAGCTTGATTATTCTATAGTTACATTTATCCATCCAATCCAGTCATGTAGTGATGACAGAAGACCTTATCTTAGAGGCTGAGCTAAGCCGGACATTTCAGTTTCTTGGATCAGCCATGGTCATTCTCCATAAATGATGAAAACACAGATCAGTGTTGATGGTCTCTGCCAAATTACTGTTTCAATGACTCACCCACAACATCACAAAACACCCAGAAGCTGCATCTAAAGCTGTGCAGGCCTCATTTGTATCTGTGAAGGTCAAAGTCAACAATAAGAAAAATACTATGCAAATACGACACCCATTGCCTTCAAACAAGAGACCAGAGGTAAAAACCATTTTCACCAAACAAAAAAAAAACATCTTGATGATGCCCAAGACTTTTGTGAAAAACATTTGTGTACTGACAAAATAAAAGTATAAATAGTTGAAAGGTATGTGTCCCATTATGTCTGTAAAAACAAAACAGTCATTCAGAAAACACTGTAGTTAAACGCTGTGGTGGAAGTGTAACTGAAGGGTGAAAGTGATTTTTCATAATTGATAGAACCATCAATTCTCTGCACAAAAACTTTAAATGAGAATGTCGGTCAGCTAATAATCTTGATCATAAGCGTACTTCGGTTATGCAGCAGGACAACAGTCTGTAGCAAATCCACATCTGAATGGCGTAAGAAAACCAAGATGAAGGTCTAAGGACTGAGATGCTGTGATTAAACCTAAAACAGGATACTCATGCTCTAACTCTCCTAATATGATTGTAGTAATACAATTTTGCAAAGAAAACTGGGACAAAGTTTTTCCTCTAGAGGGTGAGGACTGTCAGTTATCACACATCTTGATGGTAGCAGATGAAGTTAGATTTGGGGTGTAATGACTTTTGAAATGGGACAAGATTGGTTTGAATTTTTTTCTCTTCATATGTTCACATTTTAAAACTACATTTTATATTTACTCAAGTTGTTTTTATCTTCTTTCATTATCTGAAATGTGTAAGCATGTAGGAATAAATCAAACTCTAACTAGGATAGCAATGCATTAGCTGTAGTGCTAACAAAGAAATGAAAAACTGCATTAACTAAATAAAATGTACATGAATGTGTGTTTTTACCATACGTCAGCTAATGTGTTAGAGTGGATAAATAATTATCAGGTAGCAAATTCTTCGAAATTATATGTAATTACTTTGCTAACAAATTGCAGGAAGTCCCAGAAAATTGATATTTTTTCATTTCTGTAATCAGAACATTTCTTGTCTTTATCACACTCTCCCTCTCACACAGACAAATATCGACACAAATTACACACTAGAGTGCAAATGGACGCACCAACTCACAGCCATCTTGCTGATGACTCACATTTGTCTGTGAAAACAGGAAGTTATTACCTGCGTTTCCATCACTGTCTGAGGTAATCTCTGTTTATCTCTGTATCCTAGCAACAGCCAACCTGGAAGTTACAATTTTACATTTCAGCTCTGGAAATCTAGTTAGCTATTTCATGTTAATAAAATAATGACCAGTCAAATGCATTTAATGCATCTCTTCCACTCATCAAATCTTTTCTGACATGTGCCACCTCTGATCTGCATGATGCTCACCAAGTCCTCCTCTTCTCAGAAGCTCCAGCATTATGCTGAAAGATGCTGCAAGATAAAATGGAACTGGAAGACAAATACCTTCCTGACTGCAAGGGCAGCACATCTAGAAAGGAAAGACACGATGCAGAAGACAAACGGGAGATTAAAAAAGGCAACAAGGTTGAACAAAACTGATGCTTTTCATCCAATCACTAGTCGGAACCCACTTTCTTTCATGATGGAGTCCTTTGTAGAGTCATGACAGAGATGCAGAGGAGAGCCTTTGTCTGGAAACAAAGAAGAATGTGTTTGTGTGTGAGGGAACCTGCCATTGTGCTTGTGCACATGTGTGTGAATCCAAGTGTGAGCGTGAATGAGAGCTACATGACATGTGTTAGTTTGAGAAATAGCTTCTTGGAGGTGTGAGGGGAAGTGTGTAGCAGGTGTGTGCTGAGCAGAGTGTGTGATTGTCTCCCTCAGTTTCTTCGTTGAAGATTGGGGCTGAGGAGAAAATGAGACGATCTCTGCTCATCTGTGAAGTTCACTAATGATGTAACTTGGTCACACACGAGACATACACACACACACGCACACCCCCACACACGCCTATATATAAAGTGCAAAAGCTATAAGCCACAGCTTGATGCCTTTGTCAGCGGTCAGTAATTCAAAAGATAAGGAGGGATGCATGAAAGAGACATATCTGCCTGTATGAAAATACTCTCCAACAAACACAGACAGGCACAGAGAGAAAAACAAATCAGCCCTCATAACCTCCTTGTTAAAGCAAATCCTACCCAGCAGATGTGCCTTGTTGAAGAGCACATGGTGCACAAAAAACAGCCTTATGTACACACACGCAACCCCCCCCCGACTCACCACACACATAGGTTGTCGACTATATGGCTTGTGTAGCCAACATGGAGTGTTAGTGGAATATTATTTGAATGTGTGGTTTTTGGCTTTACCTGTTAGTTAATGTTCAAAGATGCCAAGTACTGCTGAATCTTTATTTACATACACAAAAAATGTACTAATGCAAATTGTAACACTTTTTGTAATTTTCTGTAATTAATTGCTTGAAAATCAGAAATTTTGCATTTCTTTTGCATTTGGTAGAATTGCCTGTAACTGTATGGTGAAACAAATGAAAAAAAAAAAACAAAAACACAGGAACCTCAGTTTAGCTTAATTTGTTTATCTTTAAATTCTGCATATTTTTGTAGAAGAAATAAATAACGTGAATGTTTTGGAAAAAGGTTTTACATTTCACAAGGCCAACAAAGCCCACACGGATTTTAATCAAAAAGAACACAATAAAAAAATTGTTAAAAAATTTAAATAAAAAAGAATACAAATAGGGGCTGCACAGTGGTGCAGTTGGTAGCACTGTTGCCTTGCAGTAAAAAGGTCCTGGTGTTCGATTCCCGGCCCCCGGTCTTTTTGCATGGAGTTTGCATGTTCTCCCTGTGCATACGTGGGTTCTCTCTGGGTACTCCGGCTTCCTCCCACAGTCCAAAAATATGACTGAATTCTTCTTAGGTGTGAGTGTGTGCGTGCGTGGTTGTTTGTCCTGTCCGTCTCTGAGTTGCCTTGTGATGGACTGGCAACTTGTCCGAAATGTCTCGCTGGGGATAGGCACTAGCACCCCTCCCAACCCCGCTAGAGACAAAGGTGTAAGAAAATGGATTGATGGAAGAGTACAAATATAAAACATGTAAAATTCCTAGGCATGCCTGTATTGTTTTAAAGAGATAGTTTAAATTGGCCAACAATAAATTACTATTTTGATAAATGCAAGTTCTGACAAAATTACAAAAAGAGATGTTTTAATTGCTTTTTCCTTTTAATTGTATTACAAAATTGTAATCCAAAGTGAAGGTCAAAATATATTTTTATGTGATAAACTTTGTTGACTGCATCTGTGTGTAGAATAACAGGGCTTCAGAGTAGTCAGATTCCATTCTGCCATTAAATATATAAACAGTCTCTGCCTGGAAATCACAAGCCCTAAACTGAACTCCACCTGAAATGCCCCTGTACTTACCAAATTGTTTGGTTATTTTCCCATTCTGTGTTACAGTTTTTTGCCTGAACAATCAATAACTATTTATTAGGAAAATATATTTTAAAAGTCATAACAAAAACCAAGCCTTTCCTTGCAGGTCTGCGCTCTACATGAACCCATGCATGGATGGCTCCATGTTATTCTGCTTCAATACCCTCCCAGGGAGCCTTGAAATGCGCATGGCGCACACAGGGGGCGTCAACATGGAACCATTTATGGAAGGTAATTGTAACATATAGTCAAACTCCCGTCTCCGTATTATTTTAGAGATAGCAGTATAGTCACCTGACTCTGATGGGTGTTGTGTTTTATTTGTAAGATTTGAAATTAATGTCATAATCATTCAAACAAAAAAAAAAATCTCAAGTGAAAATTTGTTCAGAAATAGCTTGGTTGAAGATATTTACAAAATAAAAATAATAAAATAAACAAATCATATAACCAAAAACCAAAATGCTCCTTAGTTTTAAGATTTATTGGCAACATTGGATACGTCTCACAGACACATCCACATTAGTTCTTTATAACTTTTGATGACCTGTGAATGAGATTATCAAGTGGGAAAATATGAGTTTTCCTATTAAGATTTGCATCACACCAACATGCTACCATTACATAGGTAGGATAAAGTGGAAAAACATCATTTATTTTTCAAAATAAATAATTTTAATGCAAAGTTAAGGTATCAGTGCTGTGCAGTTAGACAATGCAGTTTTATTTAACCTTATGAACTTTTATTGAGCATCATTTTACTGATATCAAACCTTTTTTCTCTTCACATTGAGTGGTTATTGGCAAGTGATATTTAGGTGAAACATTTTCAGAAACAAGTGGCATCATTCCTAAAAACCGCAAGTAGTTAATTGATGTGTGTGTGGAATCTGGTAGAACTGTTATACACATCAGTTTAGTACATTCCTGATTTACTTTATTTTCATGTTCTTTGTAAATTATGCAAACTGAAATGCTATCTCTTAGCATTAAAGTTAAAAATGTGGCTGTTTAGTGGATGCAGACCAGGTTCTGACTCTTAGCAGACAGCAAAATATAAAAGTAAAAAAGTGTTGCAATATCTGACTTTCCTGTCATTGTAAATGTAGTTATTGCTGACAAGACAACAGCAATTTGAAAGTTTACCATATCACACTGCACATTAACAAAACCAAGACTGTTTATTCACATACGGAGTTCACTAGTGATGTGCAGTGTCTCTGAGTGCCAATATTTAACAGCCTAGTTTGACTTACTTCACCTTAACTAACATTGATAAATGGAAACTATGAATTTCACATTAGTACTTTGGATTTATTGACAAAGCCGGGCTATAAATATCAACAATTGTGGCAGATCTTTCTTCAGTCTTGCCTCTCCTTTTGCCTCCCCACATGTAACCAAACAACCACTCTGCAAAAGCAATAACAGAGATAGAAGAACTGAAATCAAGTTCTAAATCTTTTTAGAAAATAACAGGAAGCTACTAATCTGACACATTATATTTAGTCATATTGTAAAACAACATGTTAATACAGTTTGTGTGCTCAAGACAGACTCCATCAATTTGACTGGAATATTCATTTAGGGTGCAGTTGACAAATTGTTACCCCCCCCCGAGTCTGAGAACTAAGCCATGTTATCCATTTTAAACTGTTGCTGAACATAAATTTGCTTGGTTTTATTCTTTATGGATTCAACTTGCAACAGGTTCTGTTAATAAAATCCTGCCTTGCCAGTTCATTGGTTCTGTATTTTCAAACATGGGTTCCGAGACATCTGAAACTTATTTGGATTGCTTAGTGGTGCGACCTGCTTTATCTATGGCTGAAATGTAGGGAGAATTCAAATTATATGATATGTCGCCTTGCCATAATCACCGCACTGACTGCAACCTGCCAATGAGAGGGGGAGACAGAAGAGAGAAAGAGAGATAGGAACATAGGCTTCTGTCAAGGCGCTGTAGTTTTTTTCCTCTAGCCTTATGCATCCCTACATGTTTTCAGGTGGATAAGGTGAATTCAGAGGATTTTTAAAACACCGGGCTTCTTGTTTTTTTTTTTTCTTTTTTTCTTTTCATTTATTTATTTTTTTTTTGTTTTTACTCCTCAGTGGATGGTTTTTGAACAACAGCAGACGCCCGAGCTTGTAAAGCAGGTGTGAGAGACAGCGGCGACCGCTCCTCTCCTCCCTGTTTTCCAAGGGGAAATGTCGAGCGAGACGCCGGTTTCAGCACCACCGGGCTCTGCTTCCTCGCTCACGGACACAGACCAAGACTCGCATCCCCCTCTTCCTCCTCCGCCGGCGGGCTCCTCCGCTCAGCCGCCGCCGCCGCCGCCGCAGCAGCAGCAGGTCGCCGCGGGCGCTGGCTCCGGCTCCACCGGGGAAAAGATGGTGTCTGCGGCCGGCTCTATGGTTCTCCCGGCCGGGGTGATCAACCCCGCGGTCCCGATTAGGAATATCCAGATGAAATTCGCCGTGCTGGTGGGCCTGATCCAGGTGGGGGAGGTTAGCAACCGGGACATCGTGGAGACGGTGCTGAACCTGGTGAGTGAATGCGAGTAATGCTGGGGAAAACAGACAGGGAGAGAGGAAGCCATAGAAAACAGTAGAATCACTGCGCCCCAACTCGCTATGTTTTATTTACGAAGCTTCCTTCACTCCCCCCCTTTTGGTTGTGTGGCTTTCAGGCGATGATGTCATTTATTTGTTCAGGGGATGTAAACGGTCGCCTTTTTAACAATTTCTGCAGACAAAAATGCTTTAGGTAGCGGAATAAATGAAGCTGTATTATTGTGGAGGCAGACAGAGGCATGTGACTCCACAAGGGGCTTTGAGGTTTGTCTAATCACCAGCCATTGTTGACTAAATGACCAGATTGTTGTTGGGTGGAAAGACATAAACAGATCTATCCAGAGAAGCAGTGGTGGACGCCGGACACAATGCATTGTGGTTATTCTCCTGACCCCGAGCTGTAACCCGAAGTGATGCGGGGGACGAACGGACGGTTTTGCGCACAACACCATGACCTAAACGGCTTTAATTCGCGCAGAATCACGAATGCATGCATGCCTGATGTGTCACCTCTCAGACTCACTCATCCAGCATCATCGGACAAAGGCCCGACTTAGCTTTATGCTATCCACCGACATCCGTATGCGTTTATGAAGGAAAAAAAAATATACACAGGCCTATTGTTGCAAGCAGGCAGGCAGGGCGCTGCATCCTGTGCGCAAAGGGAGTGATGTATTGGTAGCTTTTGAAGCGTTTAGTGGTTTATATTACTGTGCTTCACATTGCTGTTATTTATGGAGTTGATATAGGTTGCAACCACCCCCCTCCTCCTCCCGTCTTTACTCTTCCATCAGAGGTTGTGTCTGTAATGCTGGGCCTGTTCAGCACGGCACATCAGGGAGGATTTAATCCAGCCGAGGCTACTGAGATGACTAGTGTGGATTGTTACGAAACAACCAAAATGTACAGCAGACATGGGTCATGTGGAGCTTTATGAAGACACAGGATGTCTGTGTAGGTTGTGCCCACCTCCTCCATGCATCATGCAGTGGTGCTGCATATATTTGCTACAAGAAATAGCCTCTGATCCTTATCGATTCTCTTGTAAAAGAACAAGTTGAATGATCCAAGCATCTGTTTTTAGATTTTAGGATTCTGGCCAGTTCCTATTTTGTGGGGTTTGTGTTTGCAGAGGCCTGTGTTTATTTCTGTCTCTCTCTCACTGGATACCTTGAGCCATCCTGATTCAGGTTGCCTCTTATCTCTCAATCAGCACACAACCCCTCTGCACAGCCCTTCTGCACACAGCAGAGGGGCTTTACTTGCACACTCCAATCTTGTCTCCTTCTGGAAGGGACGGAGAGGAGTGATGCTGCATGCACAGACTGGTTTGGCTAGGCAGGGCAGCACCACCATGCATTTAAAAGCAGGTGGAGAGGGGTTGAAGGAGAGTGGGGGAGGAGAGGAGAGATCGAGTAGGAGGAGGAGGAGATAGGATGCTGCAGTGGCTATGTGCTCAGAAATCACCAGCTGATGCAGCGGAAGAGGAAGGGACTCTGGATTGGTCCACATCAGATCAGTGAAAGCTCATCAGAGCATTCAGCTGAAACACACTCTCAAGTATTTTAGGCAAACACCTGCCTTTTTTTCCCCTCAGTTCTAGGACGATGCCTGTAATTGCGAATCCCGCTCTGATGCAGTAACACACACAAGGGCCTGACACCCTGACGAATTAAAGCACTATGTGTTGGTCACACAAAGCTTTACTGACTAAATCCTGAATTGAACAATCAGTCCTGGTTGCAGGGCTGCCAATAGCTAAGCCTGTTAGGGAATTCTCTTGCCCAGCTCTTTAATTAAAAGACTTGAAACAAAGAGGTGCAGAGGCAGGAAACCTCAGTGGTCATGCTGCTGGTACAATGAGTCCACTGTGACCCAAAAGCTGATCCATTATTTCTGTCAATGTGGGAGACCACAGTAGCCACATTCTCTACTCACCGTTGCTGTATTGATCAGATCCCACTGTGTTTTAGGTGAGCAGCTGGTCTGTCAGTTTTAGCAATACCTCAGAAGAAGGTGCACACTGTTTGTTCTAAATGACGGAGAGGAGTGATGTCATAGAAAAATGATTTTCATTTGATATGCAGTGCAGCTGAATAAATATATTACATATACAGACAATGTTTGTCGAGTTCTGCTCGGCTACAATCATCAACACGGCATCACTGTTGTCACGGCAACGCTACTCTTTGGCTGCCTTCATCCAGACGCTGGACCTCCTGGTGTTGTTTTCTACTTCCGGACTGCTCCGCCACAGCTCTTCTCTGTCTGAAACTGCTAGTCTTTGTTTTTTTTTGTTTTTCGATAAGTCTGTCTACTGGTATCTACACTGCCTGACCAAAAAATGGTCACACTCTCTAATATTTTGTTGGGCCGCCTTTAGCTTTGATTACAGCCCGCATTCGCTGTGGCATTGTTTCAATAAGCTTCTG
>CAEGAE010008433.1:0-29251 GCA_903067095.1 Girardinus metallicus | reverse complement strand
TTTTATCAGTTAGCTATATGTTCTGTCTACGTAACGGTATTTAAAGCTAGTCAGAAACATAAATTGAGAAATGCATTGTCTTAGTCTATTAAAAAGGACATTTGACGTTTCCTGAATTCTTAGCTTGTATGCTTATCACAGCAGGTGATGACAAACATCCCATTAAAAGCACAAACAAGTACAGAAGCTCATAACTAAAATACAGTAAAACACAGCGACGGATGAAAGAAAGCAAACATGTCGTTACACATGTAACCCCTCTCAGCGAGATGCCTTCATCAGCCTTCCTAAGAGCTCTGATTGTTGTTTGTGCTCGTCCTTCCCGATTGTTCAGGCCTCCAGCCAGCAGGCCGCGTCAGACAATGACAAGTGATGGATGATGATGCTCCATCGATTGAAACATTTCCCAGATTAATGAGAGGCCTGATGGAAAGCAAAAGCCCATTCGCGCCTGCTGCTCGTAAACAAGGCAGTCGGGATCTTTAGGATTCTCACTCTCTGCTCCCCCCTCCCCCGGCCGCCTTGCTTTAGTTGGGTCTAAATTGAAGCGTACTAAGTGCAGGTTTAATGCAGTGTTTATATATCGGCACACGCTTTAAAAAAAGCAGTGGGTGTTAGCTATGAAATATTCAGGAGTGTTTTTAAATTGATTGGCATGTGGACATGCGTTTAAACACTCTGACAAGTACGATAATAGCTCTTTTTTGCAATTTAACCGACAAACGCGTCACATCAACGTTCCCGTATTTAATGCTCATTGTTCTGTATTGAGTGGTGGCCGTTTAACTGTTCTCAAAAATCCCAGTGTTTTACTTTGCTATGTAGAAAACTGCACACTCTGCTCTTGTTTCTGTTTAATGGGATTCCCTTTGTCACAGTTGGCTGCTGCTCAGTTCCAACAAACACGATGTTAAGCATCTGTGCACAGTTGCCAAGTTGAAAACATGTCTATTTAAATCTGTAGCGCTGGAATTGTCTGACGTTTAACTGTGGAAAAGGAATAGAATACTTAAAAAAATATATATTTCTATTTCCTGGCTTTATTCCTTATCCAATTTTCTAAGTTGCTCGTCAATCCGTCCCAGAATCCTGTTGGCTCGTGTTTTGGCGATTGTTCAGAAAAAGACTCTATGAGCCACTTTATTTCTTTTACACAGACACCTGTTTGAGTGTTTTTTTTTTTTGAAGAAAAAAAATAACAGCAGTCAAACACTGTGACCTATAAGATTAAAACAGCTCCACCCCTAGGTCATTTAATTTTCCGTCCAGCGCTTTAGTGTTTTTTTTAAAACTCAGCTTAAAAGACACATCCTGCAGTAAAACTTGCAATATTGCAAGCCTTAGTGAATTTAAACATACAGAAGGTCAATCTGACAACTCCGCTTTATACTCTCATAGCTTGAATAATAAAGAAAAAAGTAACATTTTATAAGCAGTGGTTTAGGGGATTTACTGCAAGCACTGAAATCTATAGCTCCGCTTGACTTTGCGCTGTGATTGAAATAAGAAGGACAAAAAAGCCGCCTTGTCTCTCTCTCTAAAGCCAATAAAATTTTTGAATATATCTGCATGTCCCAAAGTGGCAGCTACAGTTCTATGTGCGATCTAATTACACCCCGACTAAACAAAAAGAAGCAAAGTCTGGCAATCCTCTGGCACCTTTCAGACACCCAAAGGGAAAGAAGACCAACAGTGGAGATAAATTGTTTGGCCAGGCTGGGCAGCTTTTTGTCTCTCTGCTCTTTTCTCTCACTCCTAAATCTGTGGACATGAGGGAGAATTATTGGAATTTTTGGGCAAGCCCTGTCCCTCCAGCATTTAGGGGAAAACAATCTGCTTGAGTAAGTGAGCGGGTAAAGGAAGGGATTTACCACAAGAAAAAAAAAAGGAAAAATAAAACAGATAAGGAAGGAAAGAGAGAGAGAGAGAGAGAGGAAGGCTGGTGGTAGTGGAAATGGCACAGATTTCGGTGTCATTGTGGAACGTCCAAAGGCAACGGAAGTGTTATCTCCTTAGTCCCAGACCTCGGTGTTACTGCAGGCATGGAGAGCGAGGACGGTTGCTACAGAACGCGCATGCCATGCATGCAAAGAGGAATAAGCTACAAGCTCCTATTTATACAGTTGCAGGATCGCTTGAATGAGCAATAGTGGGGATAATAAAATGTCAACACAGGAACGGCTAGGATGATAGCAGCCGAGCATTAAATGCATGTGCGCCGAGCCGCCGCTCCTGGCACTTAGATCAGTCATCGAGATCTTTATCAGTTATCAGTTTCGCCTTAAATTTCCACGAGTTTTTATTTTGTCAGTGAAGTCAAGAAAGAACTTATTATGACGTCTCTGTCGTTAACTGACGTATTCAATTTTTTTTGTTTTCACATTTAAGCGTAAGGCAAGCCATTAATGGATGTTGTAAATGTTATTTAACTACTTGAAAATCCTATTGTAGGCATAGCAAGGTATGGCGATGTACAATAGCTCGCGAAAATATCCGAACCAATTGAATTTTTTCAGTAGCCTGCCTCTGTACATGTTAAAAGTTTTGGAGATTTATACATTTAAGTCGCTCTTAAAATGATAGTAAAAGCAGTTTTCGTGTCTTTCCACCTCACTTTCTTAGCCAGATTGTTTTGGTGAAATACTGAGTACTTTGTGGGCCAGAAAAGTAACACAACTTTTATAGCCAATCTCATATTGTGGTGGCAATAGCATGCTTGAGAGAGGTTCAACGTTTTCCTCCCCTTTCACAATCACTTGCCTTTACTTTTCTGTTTTCTGTAAAGAGATTATGTCTTTCATTGTCTTTTGTATGTATTTTTTTTCTACCTGGCTGCAAAGCAAATTTCCCTACAGGGAGAATAACAAAGTGATACCGATACTGAATAATTCAAAATTTGTGGCTGTAAACGTGACAAATCTGAAAATGTTCAAGGGGAATACGTAATTTTGCAAGGCACTGTATAATGCAAAGCAATTCCTCCTACTCAGATATGACCGTGATTGATTCACTTGTTATTCAGGAAGGTACTGACGTGAAATAACTGAAAGAACACAGCCATTATCCCGCCATCCATCGTTGTGTGGCAACAGGGTGACCCGCGAGCGCTCCGTTTAGGGATAAAAGCTGCCGCTGACTCTGCCAACCCTCTTTGCTTGGCATATCACGTGTGTCCGTGTGACAGGCCAATCAAGAAAATGGAGTGCGTTAATAGAGATGGAGATGGTTGCTCTCCCCGATGCGTTGGTGGAGCGCCCCCTCATCATCTCACCTCCTAATAAACTGTTTTAATAGACGCAAGTCCTGTCAGCAGGGGCTGGATGGATTGGTGGGCTTAATGGCCTCTAAATCAATGTCGAACAACCTATGACTAAACAGTTCCGTACGGTCTTTCCTTACGGATACCTGTGTGAAGAGCCTGCCCTGTTTTCTATTCACACTAACAATCGTTTTTTTTCTTCCTTTTTTGCAATAAATCTTCTTAATAACCCACTCACTTACGCGGTCGGTTTGTTTGTAGCGAATGCGAAGCCTCTGAACATCCCGTCCCCACAGCGAAACAATGTGCTAGCAGCGTTCTGCTATGCAGATCCTGAGAAACTGTTTGGCCAAAGCATGCCATTGGAAAGCTTTTTGACCAAGCAGTTCTCCTTTGAAATCTCTTCTGAAGAATACCTCCGTAAAGGGCCTGAAGTTGTTCCCCTGGATTTTCTCTTTGTAAATCCCCTCTCTGACACACTCACTCAGCCAAGCAGGTTGTTATTAGTCAATGCAAAATGCCCTGAACACAGTGAAACGCAGTTGTAGTTGCATCATGTTGTGGGGGATGATAGTAGCCCGATATTCCAGAGTAACTAAACCTCAAACCAACTGCTTCTGGAGATAAAGTGTATAAAGTGGTCCCTGAAGGTGCTATTTTTTTGTTAATATTATTCAAATTTGTTTTATTCTGTAATATTTGACTTAAAACTGTCCGGGTGCTTCCCTTTTTGGGTTGAATGTTGGCTACAACTTTGCAGCTTGTTTGACGTTTACACCACAGCCCCTTGTTCGGGTATAAAACCGTCCCACTCAGGAGTGACAGTTGTGACCATTAATCGACAGTGTTTCAGTTTTGCACGTGTGGTTCATTCAGAGAGTGGACATGGAGTGAAATGGGTTTCCTCTGCTCTGACTGCAGGTGGTTTGCTACAGGAAGTGGGAGGGGCTTACTGAGGAGGGCTTGTCGCAGAGCGATTTGCGCTTCACGTATCGTCACTAAAGTCCTCAGTAAAACAGAAACAAAAATCACTGGATTTGTCACTTATTGTTTTTTAAAAAAAACATTTTAAAAATGGTCTGAAAGCTTCTTAAATATAGTGAAAAAGTTGCTAAGTTGGCAGCAGTGCTTTTCCTTTGTCCTGACCAAAGCCCTACACTCGGCCATGCCCCTCTGTCTCTCTTGGCACCGCCCACTTTGGCGTAGTTTTTAAATAACTGTCTGAGGGTGGGGTTATGCTTTCAAAGGAGGGTTATTTATACTTTAGGATCTTTGCTAAAGGATTTCTCGACCTAAAGTTATTCTCCTATTTACCGTCCCAAACATTTGTAGACTGTATTTAGATGCGTTTTCAGAACAACCAGTCCACACAGTTAAACATGGCAGTGGCAGAATCATTCTGAGGGGACAAATATTGACAAAGCAGTTCAATATCTCAACTGAAGGATGCCTGTAGGGAAAGCCAAAACTCTGATTTGCTTTTTCATACTTTTTTTTTTTTCTCAGTTATTTACACTCAGGCAAATACTTTTCAACCTCTCCTCACTGACTGTCCATCACAACCTCAGTGTTTCTTTCTCTCCCCTTCCCGTCTCCACTGACCAGTCAAGCCCCTTTTGTTTTTGCTTCATGACGAGACATTCACTGACCTGCGTGGCCGTCTACTGCTTGCTCTCCTTCAGATTTACTTTTTAATCTTTCTACATCCCTGTTTTATTTTATTTTATTTCTTTTTCAAAACTACTGACAGTTTTAATTAACCCCCCTCATTCATGAAGTGAAGGACACATGTACCTCAATAGTTTGCTGGCAATTGTCCGCCTGCGTCACTTATCAATGAGACTGCTGAATAGCTGGAGGCAGCGCGTATTGATGGCGCCATGAAAGAGGACATGAATGCCACCGTCGCTGGCAGGTGTCGGGCTCTTAGCTCGCGGGGCGGTGGGTGGTTCTCTACCCAAGGACATGGAAGCAGAGTGAATGCCAATGCAAATCAATTGAAATTCAGTTTCAAGAGCTCTTCACGAAAAGCATCTGGCACCGAACGTACTCAGGGGTGAACGTCCTCTTGTGCTCAGAGACACTGAATACAGTGAATGAATAATAAATTGCTAACGTCAAGGATCGCGGCGCTCGTCTCACAGAAAATGTCCCTACGTTTAACCCCGTGCTATGAATTGGGCGAGGCCTCAGAGCGTATTAATGCGGGCTGGGTTTAGTCAGCCTGACCTGTATTTACATGGGATTGCATTTGATTGCATCACATTAGCAAGATTATTTTATTTGCCCTGGCAGCGTTATGATTTTTATTTTTTTTTTTTCTGCCTGTGTGATGCGGTTTAGGAACCGAGAATAGCTGTTGCTAAGGAAACATGGATTCCAAATATGAAGTCCTGATTGGGAAGAAATAAATAAAGGAAATCTAATAAAAGATATTCCTCAATCTGCTCTAATCAAGTTTTAATAACTATGCTGCAGAGAAGGGTTTACGTAAGTCTGTTATATAAACATCGCTGAGGTAGAGCTTCTGTGGTTACATGTGAGATCATTTTTGTTTTGTAGAGCAAAGACAAAGCAATACCAATGAGTTCCTGTTCTGGACGTTTGGATTTGCATTGAATAACTGTCTAGAAGAGAGAAGAGATTAATTCAAGGCCGTACACTTTTTGAGACGCACGCAGTTATGGGTAACGGGAGAATCCTGATGAGAGGTTACTTGAAAGGAATATGTGCAGATAGGCAGGAATTCATTTTTTAAAAGTTTGAAAGCAGAAAAGAAGCAGCATTGCTAAAAGTTGGAGCAAAACAGGCACGCAGGACAGGTTGGAGTCTTTTTGGTAAATAAAAGAAGGAGAATGCATGTGTCTTTTTAAACTGTTTTTGCTAAATGAGAACATGACTTCTACACATTCCCAGAAAACGTCCCATTAATCAACATTTCAACCCTTGAGTTGCCTACTAACCTGCTCATAAGAGTGTAAGTCTTAGTTCTGATTCATGGTGTAAAAGCGCCTCGAGTGGTCTGTGTAACTAGATTAGAGCTCTATAAATGTGGTCTTTAACCGTCTCCCTTTATTTACAATTGACAGCTTTTGACCTTTATAGACTTACTGGATTCAGCAATTCCAAAATGCACTACAATTACACTTTTTATTATTTTTAACTGCAACAGTAGAACAATATAGAAGTTCAGCCTAAAACATTTTCGTAGAAATTTACTCTTGATCAACTTTTACAGAATTTTTTTGGACAAAGTAATTTGCTCTGTTACATATTCTATTTCTGTTTTTCAAAGAAAAATAACATCAAGCAAAGATAACTTGAGTAAATACAACTTATAGTTTTCATTATGTTCATTATTCGACAATAAGAAAAAGAGAATGGATAAAAATGGCGTCCATGGTAAAAGTATTTGTCATCCAAAGAAAAACACAAAGGTCCATTTCACATTTGTCGGGGAAAAAGAAAGAAACAAATATCTTGATGATCTGCACTGCTGTTGGGCAAATATTCAGAGGGCTGATGAAACAAATATGAAACCTCATAACATGGCATGTTCCTAGTGAATTAAAGCGATTCTGTTTCAACACCTTTACTTCTCTTACTGATGATTTTCTGCTAGCGGTTAATGAAAATGTGACATTTGAGATGAGAATATGACATTGGATCAATAAAAAAAAACTATTTTTAAATCCAGAAATCTGGCCTTAAATGAAAGTATGTTTATTATCTGCTAAAAGGTCGATCTTTTCAAAAGAGACTTTTAATCTGACAAAAGAGCCTCTTCGGGATGTATATTCTAATTTGTTGAAAATGTCTGCGAGTAAGGTGCCACTCAACATCAGAGGACATTTCCGGGTTTGTCTGAACCACATTTCAAAGTTTAGTTTTGCAGCTTCCTGGTGTCTGTTTACAGCAGAAAAGTCAGATATGCTAAAAGCTAGATGATGTGCTCGTTGGGCCAGGAGAGGAGCTGCTTTTGGATGTCGAGGGCTTCTCTCGCAGCACATTGAAGATGGAGTGGTGTAACTTTAAGTGCTCAGCGCCCACCTCGTGGCCCATCTACATGTCGACCTCTGTCTTCCTCTCATGAAGACAAATGGTCTTCTGTGATTGGTTCTGCAGGGGACTTTAGGACCCCCAAGTGGCCGGAAACATCTCCTTCTAGCAATGCTCAAAATAGATCATATGTAATGGATGTCGTGACAGTAAGGCTGCTTTAAATATGTGTCCCTGATGCATCGCTGACAACTGTGGCGTTTACAGCAAAGCCACATTTTACAACATGGAAAATCACAGTTTGTTCAGTTTAATTATTGTATCATTGATTTTTTATTTTTTAATCAGTCTTAGGTTACAGTACAGTTTACATCTATACTAAACATATCTCCCTCTCTTTTAATTCTGTAGATATTGATGAGTGTGCTGAAGGGAAACATTACTGCAGAGAGAACACCATGTGTGTTAACACCCCTGGTTCCTTCATGTGCATCTGCCACACGGGCTACATCAGGATCGATGACTACTCCTGCACAGGTGAGCGCCTCCTCTGGCCTTCCGACAAACTGCATTCAGGATGAATGGCTCTATATTGTAAAACAGATGCACCGACAAGTCATCCAGATATATAGCATAGAATATAAACAGCCTTTTTGTGCCGCAAAGGGGGATTTCAGGTGTAACAGCAGCATCAGGTATAAAGTTTCATACAAAAAAAAGTTCTTAAGGTGTTAAAAAACAACATGCAAAAATAAGATCAACAGTAAGATTGATAGTAGTGAAATAATAATATACTGTACAGGACTATAAAAGAATATACTGTGCATTTATTACAAATAAAAATATCAACCTCCAAGGAATGTGCAGCTGAGTCAGATCACTTACTCACATAAAGCCAAATATATTTATTTTTATTTGTTAAAATATTCAAAAATTAGGACTCTACAATTTCCAACAAAAATCAGAGGAAGGTTTGGGACATTTTTTTTTTATGTATGAATACGACGCCCTATCATTTGTTTATTTTTGTTCATTTAAATCTACTAACTCTGCAGCTTTTAGTCCTGTCCTTGTGCTTGTAAGTATGAGGAAAAACAAATCGGTCAAAATCGGCAGCAGTAGATCAGAACTCAAAGAAAAGCAAAGATCAGTATTTACCATTAAAGACCTGCTTGGTGCATTTTTATATTTGAGTTAAAGCTATCAGATTACACTCTTACAAATAAATTTCTGATCATTATAGAAGTGAAGATCTTTTTTCATACAGCCCAGATCACTTTTGTATTAATGTCCCTTTTCAAAGTGCTTGTAAGGGAACACCATGAGAGAGTAAGAGAACAAGTAGAGACTGTGACATAGAAATCATTTTACGACAAGCTGACATCTATGGTATGATGCAACATGTGCTAAAACAATGTTGCCTTCTTTTAACGCTGAACTTTTTTTTTTCTTTAGCATTGTTCTCATATGTCCAACTTCAAGTTTTTTTTTTTTTTTTAAAGACTAGTTTATAGTTGATGAGAAAACTGATTCTGTTGCCTTGAGCAAAAATCCTCAGTCAAGTCCGGGCCACTTTGAACATGACAAACCATCCTCACGTTAAGCCTGGGTTTGTGCATTTTGTGTTTGACACAGAAAGAGAAAGTCACTAAGAACCTCAACAGCAGAACCTCAACGAGTGGAGATGGCAAAACCAGTTTGTTTTTGATCACACATGAAACCAGAGTTTAGTTCAACAACTTTGTCGATAATTCACACATGTTTCTTTCTGGTTAAGTTGTAGATGAGCCAACCTGTTGAAACGCATTGTTGGATGTTTCCCTCCCTTATTCATGAGACAAACAGACCACTGTTATGTCAGCTATACTTTTAACAAAAAACAAAGCCTGACCATGTTTAAAAGATTAAACGTTTGGGAAAATTCATTCAACTGATGCTGGAGAAAAGGGGGGCAATATCCTACAATAAATACAGGTTTTCTGTCTGTTGAACCATTTCTGTATTGATTTGTCCATAATGTCCTTTTCATGTTTCATTTTTGATATCATATGTTCTAAATATTTTCATGATGTCATGCACTCTAACGACATTAGAGCCTTTGGAAGAGAAACAGCATCATTGACCTCCCACCATACTTAAGAGAAGACATGGAGTGCTTTTCTGCAGATGTTTATTATTGTCACTTCAAATCCAGCTCAGATCTTTCCTGCCAAAAAGCTTAACCTTAACTTCATCTAACCAAAGCACATTAGTTAAAGTCTGAATTGAGTTTGGCAAAGCCCCCACACCTTTATCTTTGCAGGGTAGACAACTAATCACTGTCTGGCATTGCTCCTAAACAACCACTTGCATGCAGATAGCATCTTTTGGTTGTTATGGAGACTTGGTGACCTCAAGATGAAATTCATTGCTGCAGCTCTTCTAACAGTGATTGCAGTTTTTTTTTTTTTTTTTTTTAACCATCCTCTTCACTCTGTGGGATGAAAGCCTAGTTTTCTGTGGCTAAAAGAAATGTGCCTCTGTATAATGTATTTTTATCCGAGGGAAACTGTAAGTGGTGGATTATGTGTTAGAAGTTCCTAGAAACTCTATCCACCTTCTTCCTAGCCCCCATGAGGCTTTGCGTGATTTATGGGCGCGACTTCCGCCGGTAACGGGAACCGCCATTTGTTTACATGTCAGCAACTCGCTAACCGGCTTTCCACAGAGGATTTAGGCTATAGAATATGTGGGAACTCCAGCTATCAAATCTTTTTAAATGTGACAATATTGTTTTACCGTAACCTACAACTATTGCAGGGAGGGATGGTGACTTAAAGAAATGGCCGCAAATAACCCGCACTAGCAAAGTTAGCTACTTCACTGACTCAGTTGCTTCGGACGCAGATGCGGGTTTTCTTCCCTTGACTTTCTGTCCACACAATGAAATGAGCACAAATGGGCTCTCTGTTCAAGTTTAGAATTTTTAGCCAAATTCTTTTTGGTTCCTTATCTGTCGGTAGGCGATGCAAACTACCGCCTTTGTTTAGGGAGCACGTTCCAGACACACCTGTTGCTGCCCACAAATTAAAGTTGGTCTGATTATTAAAGTACAGCCACAAACAGCAACAGTTACCCAAGCTCCGCAAGGGCAGACACTTTCCAGTGGCAAGTTGCTCTCTATAACAGGTTAATGTGCGATTCGGTTCGGTTCTAGTCCAGTGGGGGGAGATTATCCGTATTATGGTCTGGAGCGCAGCAGCTGCGGTCATTTCTCTGCTGATTTGCAGCGACACTCAACAACGGAGAACCTCGAGGTTCTGCCTGTGATAGACTAAATAAACCCAGATATTTTATTTTTTTTGTCTTATAGAAATTTATCGCTGGCCCAAACATAATGATAAAACACACTTGCTGCAGCCACTTCATGAACTTTATTATTTTTTAAATTCAAATGATAAATCAAATTCACATCACACCAAGCTAATATTATGTAGTTCTGCTGTTTTATACCGTCGGCACAAACCTGCAGCTCAGAACTTCCCTGCTTTTCTCGTCTTTATTACTGTCACCTCTTCAGAGAAACAAGCTGCTAGCAGCGCTGCTAACTGTACGATCGTGTTCCTGTCGCTCCCCGTGATTAAACTCACAATTACGATCCTCTGTACTGAGCAGCTCTCTGATAGCAGACTGTGTCCATAAACAAGTTTTGCAAAATATTGTACAATAACCGAAAAGACATGTAACTTCTATCATGAGTATAGATTAGCCAAAAATCCTAAAAATTACAGTAAAATACTGCTACTTCCGGTGGGCGCCGGAAGTAAGACCCATAATCGTTTCCCCAGTAAGCCTCCCAGGAATAAGGTGGATGGAATGTTCAGTTCCAACGATATCAATGACATCAGCAGTGATTACATCACTCTATGATACCACAAAGGAATCTCTCTCTTGAATGTAGCTCACAGACAGAGTTTTCTCAGATCTGGTCCACAGTTCTATCGCGACAGATCACTCTTCAGGGCACGTTCAAAATTAATCGAAACGAGTGGGATATCGATTCCAGATATTACACGCCTTTCAGAGAAGCAAGAATTCACCAGAATATAAACATGAAGCAACAACAGATTGCTTGTGAACATGAAGCTTTTCGAGCTAAGCTTTCATGGGTCGACATGATGGACCTCAACACCCAAGTCGACTACGACACTGTCATTTTCCCTTTTGAAGATGACAGCGACAGCCCCATTAAGCTGGAAGATGAATCAGCGGAGATTCAGGGGGAATCAGGTCCTTCCGGCGACTTTGAGAGTCCAACATCATTGGAAGTTGAGCAGAAAACAACTCCCTCTGCTGACTTCGAGATTACCCCCTCAGTGGAAGTCGTGGAAGAGACCAATCAACACTTCATTGATCTCACAAAGCAGGTAGATGATCTTAAAACAGAATTGCAGAGTAAGATTTTTGATCTCCATGAGGAAAGAGGCCGAAGGGTTGCATATCCGGCTGAAGTCAAATCACAGCAGGAGGAGATTCAAAAACTGCAAAAAATGTTGGAAAAAGAACGTCACATGCAAGCCAAAAGTGAACATGGAAGAAACGTGCCAGAGATTAAAGATCTATCAAAGGTTTCTTGCTCTTCCAAAGTTACAGCCGACAAGAGCATTGGCTTATATATAAAAGCTGGAGCAGGTAAAAATGTCTCAAAAATCAATTGATTAATTGATCAGTTAATTGATTGATTGATCAATTAATTGATTAATTGATCAATTAATTTACACATTGGTGTGAATGCTTGTGCGCAAGGATAAGTGTGTTAGATGATGGATGGATGAATATTTGTTAAAAGTGTCTGACAGTAGAATATGAAACAGAGAATCTGTGAAAATGCATCTGGCTCTGCTGCTGTCCAGAAAGAACCAATCAGAACCAAAAGTTTGCCTTTTGGTTCTGATTGGTTTCTAAGGTGTTGAATGTGTCAGCGCATTCAACGCATTAGACTACTAGTGTACTGCAGCTATGCAATTGGCAGAAATACAACCTAACATTATATCGTCATTGTTTATTTATAGAATGATTTAGAAAACTAAATGCTGTACACGTTTGTCAAAACTATTTCGACCCATATTAGAACTTTGCATTGATTTCCCTTCATTTTAGTAGCTGCGATTTTGCCTAACCCACACATTTTCCCTAACCCTAACCAGTACTAATCTATTCCTAACCCTATCATTAACTAAAACTTAATTCACATCTTGCCTCTAATTGTTACCCCTGACCCAAAGCAATCATATTATCATCATATTAGGACCAGGTTTTGGTCCTAATATGATGGAACCCAATATGTCACTGGACATATAATGATGCGTTCACGCCAAATGCGTTTTGAGCGTCAGGCGCGTCTGGTTTGTATTCAGAGTCTATGTGGAGGCGCGTTGAGGGCTATTGCGGCGCGTTTTGAGCGTCTAGCTCAAAGCGCTCGTCAAACAGTTCGCGATTTGAACCGTTCGGAGCGTTTGACACATCTGGCGCATCCAACACTCCAGGTAGACTTTGAATATAAACCAGACTCGCCTGACGCTCAAAACGTCTTTGATGTGAATGCACCATTAGAATGTTCATTCTGGTAACAATGACATCAGCAGTGATGACATCACTCTTTGCTGCATCAAAGGAATCTCTCTCTTGAGTGTAGCACACAGACTGTTTTTCAGACCTGTTCCTGTTTCAGACTTATAAGTTATGAATCTTCTACAGGAGCATTGTTAAAATTATTTGAAGGCACAGAATCAGCCCAGTACAGGTTCACATTCTCAGGTGAGAGACTCACCTGGTATAAAGTTAATTTTTTGGAACTGGAATTACACCAAAGATAAATTAGTTTAATAAAAGCATGTCATGAATATGTGTGCATGTATTCCATCTTAAGTCCAGAGCATACTATTTTTTTTTTTTTATTGCTTTTGGCACCACTAGATGATATGCATATAAGATATAACATCAACAACACTATTCAGAGATGCAATGAGTTTATAGCAGTTGTTGGAATTATCTAATTGTCTATTGATTTGCAGCAGTCCATGTTAATAGCAGATATAGAGGGCCCCAAAATAAAATTCAGCTTTGTTCTCATGGAGGCTTGGGCCAGCGGCCCTGATGCCAACATCTCCAGAAAACATATTAAAGATTGTGATTGCAGCATGTGTTACACACACCAGGATTGGTGTCGGTGTGACAGATGCTGATTTTCCTGTAGAAAGTATAGAACAGGTAGGAGTGATGAGGCAGAAACAAATCTGTGCTTCACTAATCCTCCTGGAATCTGTTCTGATTAAACATTTACAAACAGCACCAGATCTGATCTTTCTTCAAAATAATCATTGTGTCCATGTTGTTTTCTTTGTCATTCTAGACAATATGCTTATTCCTGTAATAAACAGTTTTAGATCCTTTAATACAAAGGTACAGCTTATGTCACACACTAAAGTCTCAGAATAACCCCCATGTGTTACCCCATTTGCTACTGCATAAACGATATACAATATATTTGTATTTTTTTTTTATCTGTACACCAACATGGTCACAGAAAGACACAATATACAGATTCGACTAATGTAACATAAAAACAATCTAAACAACATAATATTACTTTCCAACAACCTTAGGAACTGTTTTAATTCATAGCTGATAACTGACAGTATATTAAGCAATCTGTACATAAAAACAGATCACAACAGCTCCTGTACAGTAGGATTATACCTCAGCTAACTAGAACCGCCGACGCTCTTTTTCCTCCCGGCGTCCGTTAGTTCAGTTGCCATGACAACAGTCAATAAAACACAAAAAGGAAGGACGTTAAAAAGTAAAGTATAAAGTGAGGGAATTGTACATTTATTTAACAATATTATATTATAGTACAAATGATGATAATGTCAAAGATTATGTTGAAAAACAATTATTATTTTTAACATGGTAACCACTAATATTGAAGTTCAATTAGAGTTAAACTCTTCCCAAGGCAGAGTGAGAATTAAAATTAGTTTTATTCAACCAAAACGTTTGTTTCTGATAGTAAATGAGACAGACACCACATAATAAACCAATGTAAAAGCAGGATCAATTTTGAAAAAAAAAAGAAATTGTCTGTTTTTGCTTAAATAGTATTTAAAATGTAATGCTGAAAACAACTCGTCCTTCTTATTCGTCGATCACTGTTGGCATGTCAACAATCAAACCCTTTTGAGAAATGTCAGCCAACCTTTTTCAGATTTTCCACTTTTTACTGAAGTTTTCTTCTTTGCTGTTGAAAGGCCTCCTTACCATTACTCTAATCTTTAGATCTGTCTACACAATCTTTATCAGCTTCAGAATAGAATCAGCTGTGATGCATTCAGTGCTTTTTATATACCATTTTTACTGCATTTATTTTTACAGAAAAACACCAACATGTGTTTCTTTGAATCTACCTGCACTTGTCACGATCACGGTAGATTTGGGGTCACGTTAAGACCATTACGGTGAATTATCACTGCTTCCGCAGAGTACTGGAGAACATACCCAGGTCTCCATGGTCCTGTCAGACGCTGCAAATTTCCTTCAACAAGCTTCAGCAGAACTGTTATATTTTATTGTAGGTAGTCTAAAAAAAATGTCTCAGTTCATCGTTTGCAGATGATTGAAGCTCTGCTCAGAGTTCCCTTTTCAACTGGGCTCTTTTCAGACTGATATGACTAAAATAGGGTTATTATGCATTAACTCAGTATTCTGCCTGGCAAAGCTGTGTAAACTGATCTGAATATTTGTAGAGATTTATTGTGAATCACTTTGAAGCTGCTGGCAACATGTAAAATCAGCTGTCTGTTAGGGAAGAAAGTCACATAATTCAGGAATGTCGGGATTAGAAAGCAGTTGGATTTTTGCGTTGTCCCAAATTCAAACTAGAAAAAACTACTTTATTTATCCCAAAAGAGAAATAAATGTCAACTAAGTATCTTCAAAGTGTCATTGTGGACGGTGATGCTGTAGGCATTGGGGATCTCTGGTAGCAGTCAGTTTTGCGACGAACCTAAAGAGGCCTCTGACTGAAGCCTGAACTACAATCTCAAATATCAGCACTTGGGCTTGTAGTTTAGGTATTAGTTGTGCTTTTGAGATGCTGACCAACGGCTCCCATTTGTGAAAACAATACCTTGTTGCCACGGCTATGCATCATAACCCAATTATCCCAAGTGAAAAATGTGAAACCAAAAATCCTTCCAGCTGCACAACATCCAAAACCAGAGGGGGATAATTGCCCCAAAACAGCAATTCCTCAACCAACACAATTCTGAACAAAAGTGTACAAAAAGGACAAATCAGAACTAACATGCAAGAAATGCAAAGTTCATGTAAAGTTAAATCTGTAAAAAACAAACAAAAAAAAAAGGTCTGAGTCAGCATTCTGTGCATGATGTAATCTCTCCGTCCTTCAACAAGAACGTCACAATGTCACCCTCCCTCCTCGAGCCCTCGGCCCGGGGATGTGCAGCTTCACTTGCTCCTGTGCAGCTGTTTGCAGCTTGTGAAACACGATGCTAAGTAGCTCCCTGTGTGAATCATCTCCGAGGAGGGTGGCGACATGCTGCGTTTCCTCCGTGCCTGTAATTAAGGAAGCAATTTACACCGATGCAGTCTAACTCAGCGGCAGCATAGCGAGGGAACCTGCCGCCGCCTGTGCTCGGTACTGGATGATTTAGGCCTGCAGAACTTCCCGCAGTGCATTTGGAGTTTGAATTACAGCTGCTAAACTAGACAAAAACGACAAACAGCTGTACAAACAAGGGAAAAACAAGCCGTTCTTTGAAGAGTTTCTCTGCTTGGGTTTCAGTGGAAATCAGAAAATAAAGAACCGAGAAATGCAAACAGAACTTTTACTCAAATAATACACTCTTTGGTTGCGTTTTGTTCTTGGGAGTTATTTAATTAGTGAGTCGTCTTCAGGCGGGCACCGTGCCTTATGCCATTTCACTCACCTTGTTTTCTCAGCTCTTTTTTTTTTTTTTTTTTTTTTTTGGGCTCTGGGCGAAGTCTATTGTTCTACTCATTTGTCTTTCTTTCACTGTGTGCTTCCTCTCGAAATCCACAATGAAGATTAATTCTCCCAGAACCCAGGGGATTAAACTGTGCCACTACATTTTATATATTTTCCCATTAACAACGCCTTCACAGCCCGCAGTGAAACACACAGCGACGTGTCTCTTTATAAAAGTCATTTTTTGTGATTAAAGTGAGGTTTTTGTGAAAACTTGATGTAATTACTTTTCTCATCCCTGCCTCGGTGAAATTGTTGTTGTGATGTTCCAGCTGGTTTATTGAACTGAGCTCTCCCACTAACACAGCACTGCACGTCTCTTCTGAGACATCATTAGAGTGATGCATTGTGGGGGAAATTAAAATGAAAACAAAAAATACAACGGCTTGCGAAAGTATTCATACCCTTTGAACTATTGAGCCATTTCATCACTTTCCACCGAGCAAACAAGGAATTATATGGCGTTCTGAAAGGAATTTAGAATATACAGCATAGCAATTCCCGACATGTTGATATGCATCAGAGTTTTTACTGCACGAAACGAGCAACGCTGCATTTTTAAAGCAGCAAACACTACTGCTTTTCCTGACACATGCCTTTATGCAGAGTGTTGCGTCACCACCGTAATCCTGCTGGTAGTAATTGACACCAGAAATAGAAGCGTGCCGTAGCAATAAAACACCTGCTTGTGTTGGAAGAGTCCAGTGGGAACAGTGATTCTTCTAATTTGCCCGCAGATAAAATATTACAACAGGAAGGAAACATTAAACCGCCACCGCCTCCAGAAGCTATCGACACTGTGCATTCGCATGATTTACAAAGGCTTTTTATCATCTGCAATGACTTTCACCAATTAACAAACAGCCGACTCAGCAGAAACGGCTCTTCCAGTATTGACTGCCGTTTCTCCACGTGTGTTAAGAGTTTTGCATGTGGGCCGGTCGCCCGAAGTAAGGAGGATTAAGTCGACCCAAGCTCATTTCATGGGTGAATGTTTATGCGTAGAATAGTTGTAAGGGATTGATCTGCACATTTAAGGCATGGAGCCCGGGTTTTTATTTCTGCTCAACCTGTGGGGGACATTCGAAAGCCCAGATAGAAGTCTATTTTGCGTCCAGATTATTTGTGGGGAGACATGTACCTTATTTAAGTGATATAGCTTGATAGATATATAGATATTTAGCTAGACCCATAGATACATAGCTAGCTAGCTATGTACCTAGATAGCTAGATATATAGGTATCTAGCTTGGTAGCTCTATAACTAGCTGTCTAGATGCATAGCTAGCTAGCTCTATGAAAGCTTTCATAGAGATAGCTCTATGAAAGGTAGCTAACTGTATATCTAGCTATATATTTGTCAGTGCATTTTTCTAGATATCTAGCTATCTATCTACCTAGATACATAAGGTATCTAGGTATAGATAGAGATAGATAGATAGATAGATAGATAGATAGATAGATAGATAGATAGATAGAAATGAGCCATTGCGGTGCAGTATTCCTCCTCTGTTTCTGCCCTCTGCTTTTCGTCTTCCCCACAAATGTCCGAGGTGCTCGTCGCAATGTGAGATTAGCAGCAAATCCATGAAAGGTAGCAGACTGGTGTTGCTCTCTGTCAGAATGTTTTAAAGGAAGGCTGTCCTCAGGACTGTGTGTGTGCACTTGGTCTGCTGTAGCTACAGTGCATTCTTCTGCTGTGTGCCCATGTTCTAATCCTTCGGTAGCCAGACCTTAGCCCCTGAGGCTAAGTAAGTGATGGATGGATGGAAGACAGAGGATGGAGGAAAGGGCACAGGCCAAAAGTGAAGCAGGAGGGGGATTGTCAACAGCAGAGCTGAGAAAAGATGATTTTCAGTGTGACACGTTAAAAGAGAAACTGTAGACAAAGAGAGTTTCTGCCATTGCCTGTTTAACATTTTAGTTCCATCACACCAAATTTCAACAAATGTCCCTTAAGACATTTTATAAGACTACCATGAGTAATCCATATCCAGTTAAGTAGAAGCTACATCCAAATTCAGTTCAGAACCATAACATAATTCAGTATGAAAGATTCACAGCAGGGGTCGGCATTTATTGTATCCTTTACCTTGTATAATGAGAAATTTCTTATAAGAATTTCAATTTATAAATTCCAATTAACGACATTTTAAGCCCCCCAGTTGGTTGTTAGTTTTACTATTTTCTCCACTCTTAGTTCATTCAGACCATCCAATAAATTTGAAAATATGATTAAATGAAGCTACTGTGTGCAGCTTAGTTCTCTGTGTGACTAAAAAAGCATTTTTCAAGAGCACTGTTTGTGTTTGTGGGGCTACGATTGCTCTACCCTGCAGTTACCTAAATAGTTATAGTTTTAGGAAACAATCTGTACAATTTATCTATTGCTAAATTCCTATGATCAAAGGTGAACTCAAACCCACCTGCTGCCCATGTTTAGAAAACTCTGCCTTGGTGGCAACGAGGCTAGGAGGTATGCTAAAGCGTTTTGCTACTTCAGCCAAGTGTTATTTAATATAAAAAGGCGCTTGGTTCCAGTCTCCTTAATGTGAAGCTTTTTCAGTCCAAGATAATGATGTCATGATGCTTTCCTCTGCATGTCTCCTTCCTACGGAAGACGACAATGATTAGAGCACATCTGCTCTTGCTTTAGCAGTCAGTGAGCTAATCAGACTAATAGAGTGATTTAGGTGGGCTCTTTCATTTGACAACAGCAGAATCAGTCTACCTGATCATTTTCTACCAAAAACATAGTGCTAATTGCGTTTGACTACATTTTTTAGAAAAAATAAAGGTTTCCGGTGTGAAATATATATGCATCTGATTGCTGCGCATAGTAATCTAAAAATTTCTCAAGATTTCTTTAACTCTTTAAGACATCGTAATGTTTAGTTTCCTCCTTTTTGTGAATGATATGAACATAGTTTCAGGTATTTGTTGGTCATCAGACTTCTCTCTATTATCTAGCCTTTGTCAACACACTTTTATCACAAACCGCAATGCAAAAACACCTAGCCAGCACTGAGACGGACCAAAAGTTTAGGTTTTGCAGCGATTTTCTGTTTACTGCGTCTGCAAATCTACCACATCTTCACAGATTTTTGTAAGAGGATTACCATACGGTTTTCTATAATGAGGGATCTGTTGGAGCTTATTATTCCTCGGTTCTTGTTCTCCTTCTGTTTTGGCTGGGCAAAGATTGTGTTATTTATCAAGTAAAACAATGCTTTTGTTTTCCATTAAATAGATTTTTTTTTTTCACTCAAAATAAAGTTGTTTAGCCTGCCATTTTGTAGCACAGTCAATAAATCATATTTAAATGGCTCTAAATATGATTCTTAAAACTAAATCATCAGTTTGCTGTTTACTCTTTTATCCTCCCTAGTAGACAAACTATCATTGGCTTTTTTTCTTGCCACGAACTTTATAAAACCATCACTCTCCAGCCTGTAGCATGAAAACTGAAGTATTGTCGTCTATCCGAGGTCAGCCAGTGCAGAGGCTGGTATTGTTTTGGCAAAAGGTGGAGGGAAAACAAGCTTCAGGAGAAACAAGCAGCCATAGTAAGAGCTCCCCGATGACAGGCTCTACATAATTGATTGTTTATCTGTCTGCAGCCTGAGCTGCAGCAGCCAGCGAGGTAACGCACACACATGCACACCCCAGCGCACTCACGCACACACACACCCATCCTAGGGATTTAGGAGGCGATTAAAATGGGAGTCTTTTACACCGAGTGCAGGGGTGTAATAGGCCTAAATTCCTAAGTAACAAATTCCAGGGTTGTAGTGATGAAACACACACAGCGACACAAGCGGAGTTCCTTTGTGGCTCCAATGCCTGCTGTCTGTCTGGTAAGACAGACAAATAGTGCCCTCTAATTTAGTTTCCGTCTCTCTCCCGAGCTTTTATTTTTGTTTGTAAATATCTGCGGGGAACCTTTATGCCGCCCAGCAGCGAGAGGCGAGTGCTGGGCCCCTTTTAAGTGTCCTTCAATCCATCTCACACACACACACACACGCACGCATGCACGCACATCATGGCCTCGACGGAGGAGCTCATCACAATGTCACTTTCAATTTAGATGGAAACACGGTGCGTTCAGGGGATGTAATGGATTGGATGATGGAAGGCAAATGGATGATGTGACTAAGGTGAAAGCAACAAGCTTTTAGGATTCGGGTTTTCTCACTTTTTGTATTCCATCTTTCTGTTCCCGCAGATGTTTCTTTTTCTTTTTGCAACATTTCAAAAGCAACATGTGCTAGCAAAAAAGTAAACAAAAAAGAAATAAAGAGAAAATATGGTGCCGCTTTGTACAAAATAGTGACTGACGGACGACGTGGAAATCTGCTTGATGTCTGCACAAAATGCACTTGAAAGCAAAGGACGATTATTTCTTTCAATAAAAACTAGAATCACAGTCACGTCCAGCCTAGCTGCTGAACTCACAAAGTTTGTGATTTCCACAAGTCTTAACATTTTCCATAAGATTCAATTGACCACCTGTCCTAAGTGAGCTGAAATGTCGCAAGTTTAAAAGTTAGAGAACTGCCCTGCTGAAATATGAATATTTCATTACCAGTTTTTGTTTGCTTCTCTTTAAAACAGTTATTAATTTTTAAAGTTGGGTTACAGATGGCTTCTAGGTGAGGAATATAAATGTATCTATGTGAATCTATAAAAAAAAATACAAAGGTAAACTGTGATTCTGAAAACAATAACTTGTATTGTGGAGATTAATAAAAGAGGATGCAACAACAGATGCATGTGATCTGTGTTAAGAACTATCAGAAAACTCTGCTGCAGTCTTTCAAATTCCAGCAAGTTATTTGTTGCCCTCTATAGTGTAAAACCTTGTTAAATTTGCTAAATAAAGATATTGACTTAACCTAAAATGCCTGACTTTTAGCTGAGGAAAATTTGCAGTTTTACAACCGTCTAAGTTGTCTGCTTCAGACATTTACTGTACCGGACAAATACAGTAGCCTACAGAGCTTTTGGTAAATGGACGATATGATGCTTATTATACTCCAGAGCTTCATCAGCATGCTGTGCAAATTTATATCTTAGCACAATTTTAATTAAAATGTATATCTGTGTTGTCCAGAATTGCATTCCCATTATCTGCACAACATATTTAACATCTTTCCATTGTTTATACTCACTTATCCTTGTGTTGGAGTCTATCTCTAGCGGTCAATGGTTGAGCGCTGGGGTACACTCTGGGCATGTTGCCAGTCCATCAAAGGGCAATATGTTTGACATTTAGAGTGAAGCTACACTGTGTACTACTGTGTTACAGCGTAACTATGATTTCAACCTCCTCCCATTGTTTTGTTGTGTTTGCGTTGCACACACATTACTTTTCGGACTATGAAAAGTAACGTGTGGGTTCTATGACACCACCCGCATAGAGCCTTTACTCAAACGTAATGGAAACCCACCCAAACTATGCATCAAGTTGAGCAGAGTAGGTACTAATGGAGAAGGGCCATAACAGCCAAAAGAATCAGGCAACGCTTGGCTCAAACGTTTCTAAAAGTTAGCCTCTACAGGCAAGACAGTTTGTTGCTCTCTCAGAGGGTTTTTCACTAGAAAACAGAAATAGGTGGGGGAAGGGCCGTTTCATTAAAATCCTTCGGGTGCATCTTATTTAAAGGACTTTAAATTGTAGGAATGGTATGATGGAAAATTCCTGCCACGCTGAAACTGTACATCTTGATAAGAGAAACCATTTTGTTCCTCCAACCTGAAGCTGTTTTTCAACCTTGCTGGTACTGACATAAAAAAAAACAGAATCCTGTCTATTTATTAAGCTTATGTTTTAAGGTGAACATTCTTTGCTTGTATAAAACCTTCGGAAAACATCTCTTGTGGGCACTTAACGCACCAATTATAAAAACGTGCATTGCCTAAACTTTCCTTATAATTTAACCTTCGTTTAACAAGGAAAACAAACTCGGTAAGATTACAAATCTCCTTTCTGAGCTTCCTGGGTAAATAAAGGCTGCTGTATTTTACTGGATGGAAAATAAATCTAGAGGAAGTGTGCGACGTACTAATGGATGAGAGCAAATGTTGTTGTTTAGGAAGCTCAGACCGTCACCTAGGCTGTTCCCATCCCTCATAATGTGCCACATGGACACAACTAATAGCAGCAAAACATCTGAGGCCATTCCTATGTCATATCAAGATTGGAGCCAGAGGAATTACTCATTCTGGACTCATATCTTAGACTCACAGCTGCCTAACTGTCAGGGCATTTATTCTTAATGGACTGTAAAAATAAATTACCAACTTGCTGCAGTCATTCCTCACATTTGCTGCTCTTTAATCAAGGGGTGCTTTCCGGCTGGTAAGTTGTTGTTCGCAGCTCTCAGGATGGTCCCTCAACATTCGTCTCTTTTTTTTTTTTATCAGCTAACCAAGACGTAGACGTGCACAAAAAACATCTGTTGTTTCCAGAGAACTCAATGAGACTGACGGCTGCCTGTTTGCTTGCTTGTAGAGCATGACGAGTGTCTCAGCGGACTCCACAACTGCGATGAGAACGCCCTGTGCTTCAACATGGTCGGAGGCCACAGCTGCTCCTGCAAGCCGGGATACACGGGCAACGGGACCGTCTGCAAAGGTGCCTCACTGCTTTGCTTGTTTACGTTCGCGTTGCTTCGCGTGATGTCCGGCCACGATTCTTCAGCTTTGTCAAAAGAAGAGTGTTTATTTTTCTGGTCATGAAAAGTGTGTAAATGTAAGACATTCATAAAGGCTTGTGTTTTATTATTAGATTTTCAAAAAAATTTTGTTACGTGATTTGTTAAAAATACAACTGTTTCCTGTTTATTTTGAATTTTTTGTCGTTCTCGTATATGCCGGTGTAGGTGTCCAATCGCAAATGTGTTCACGGATGATACTCACTGGACCTTTAAACATGCTTTAATGGTAAAAAGAAGGGTCACCCACTTCAATTTCAAGATTTTTAGTGATTATTTTCCTCTATGCTGTTATCCATACCCAGGGCAGGTTTAAGTTTAAAATAATTGTTTGATTTTGCCAACATGCTTCTTCTGATTGGAAGTAAAATTTAGGAGTAGCTCAACCAGAGTCTTGACTTGAATTTGATGGAGAATCTGTGGAACTAGCTGAACATTAGGGTTATGGCAAGTAGGCCTTCCAACCTCATCCATTGATTATTGAAAAGTCTATAAATACATTTTCCCCTTCTCTTTTAAAAATATACAAAAATTAAGATTGATAAGTATTATATTCAAAATAAAATTATGTCCAAGTCCAGCTACCTACAAACTTTGCTTTTGACGTGAGGTTTACTGGGGTAATGACGTACCTTGTTCAGTTTTGGTCTCATTGCACCAGTAGGTTGTTTTGTACACTTCTCTTGACTTAAACCCAAATGAACATTTAGGAACATTTTCATCCTCTGTAACCCTGCTGCGAAACTTTTAATTTTAGCTATTCGATGCACCTGAGCAAATGTCAGGAAAATCCAGCTGAAAAAGCTAAAGGTTATTTCATGTTCATCAGATTTGAACTCCAGAAAATGGTTTATTGAAACAAAATGGTCTCAATAAACCATTGGTTTGAGAGCGTGTACGCTTATGCAGCCGGATTAGTGAAACTATTTTTTTTGTTACCGTATCATTTTTTTTAGAGTTTTCCCTGAATGAAAAAACGATTTTTTTGCACTGGGGTTGTACAGGAAATCTACCCTAGTGATAATGTGTGGGACGAGTTCTGAGATGAGTCATTAAATTGTCATTGTAATATCACAAAAACCTGGTACTTTAACACTGTACTTCCTTATTTGTCAACGTATTTTTCCATTTGCTCCATGTAATTACTTCTCTTCTCTTTTCCAGCTTTTTCTAAGAAAAAAAAAGGCATCATAGGATTTGTGTATATATTACAACAACCTCCATTTCTTTCTGTCAACATCAGTGACCTCTCTGTTGTTTGGGGACATATTAACCAACAGTCTCGCCACAGATAATGAACACTTTGAAATTAACCTCTGCGAGATGCATTAATCACGTGAAGTAACGTTATGAAAGGCTGTAATGAATCACATCACTGAATTAGCTCTTATTCTGTATGCAAATACTTGTGCTGGTGCTGGTCTAATTACACAGTTAATGCTCATTAATCTTTGAGAGTAATGGCTCGTCTCCTCTGGTGCGTCTCCAGCAATGTGTGACGGACTGTGCCAGAACGGAGGATCCTGCGTTTCACCTAACAACTGCGTTTGCCAGCAAGGATTTACGGGGGAGAGGTGTGAAACAGGTAGGATTTCATTTTGGCTTAGCTCCTGTGTTTCATTTCTTCTCCCTTAAAGAGAGGACAAAGATTTATGAATACCCAGGGAAGAGTGGAGGTAAAGAAAAAAAAAAAAAACACAATGGAAACTGGGTTTCAGGTGGTTAGGGCTGAGCCTGTATTTGTCTTGGCATATCTGGGATGTTGTTTAGAATGACATATTACTTTTTGCGTATGGAGCTGTCGGCTATCAGAGCTCTGACACAAACAGATGATCTGTAAATGCTGAGTAGTTGCTGGAGTTGTGACTCAAACGCAGTTATTGTCCGCTTGAGTCGATGTTTGTGGCTGTGAGCGTTGATGACTTTGTGCATCTGTGCTCTCTGGCGAGTAATGAGTCTGCGCCTCGTCCAAAGGCCTCGTACAGGATTTGTTCGGCTTTGGAGCAGAATGGGAATTGTATCATGTCACAGCCTCCATTAACCAGCGTAGCATTCTCTCTATAGCCTAAATATCATGTTTTCATTGCAACAAATCTTACTCCATGAATGTTCCTTCAAAAAATAATCGAACCACCTGAACTTTTTCACGTTTAATAGCATTACAACCACAATTTTATTGTGTTTTACAAATGCTTAACACTTTTCAAGATTTTTTACAAATAAACTGATACGTGTGACATACATTTGCATTTAGCCCTTTATTTTTACATCCCTAAATAAAAACAATCTATTGTCTTTAGAAGTAACGTAATTACCAAATTGTCCGACTTTATGTAATTTATTTTTAGGATTCGTTCCTAAAAATAAGGGAGTTTGATTAATCTGCTATAATCGAACTCTAGTTTTTTTGTCCAGAAACTCCAGGTTGTTTGGAGAGGTGTGAAAGCGTAATCGAACTCTTATGTGGACCAAAAAGCAAGCTATGTTTGGTCAGTTCAATCAAAGGGAACTCTGGTGCAGTTCGAAGGCATATCTGATTTCCAAGTGGACTAGAGACCCATTTAAAGTTTGAAAAACAAAATATATGCATATACTTGAAAACTATGAAGCCTTTTGTCCACCTTAAAGTTATGTGCTCCTTTGTGCTAACTTGTTAATTGAATCAAATTCAAGTACATGGATGTTTGTAGCCTTAACTTAAACCTGGTTCATGAATACATTTCCAACTCTTCGTACATTGTGTCTGTCCTCCGGTAACCACAGTGGTGTGATGAACTGCGTTTCTCCAACCTGCCGCATCAACACGCAAACACTTTTTGTAAAATCTGTTTCAATCTTTAATGGAGTGTCTTTCTGGAGGCAAATGGCCAAGCTAATGACAAGTCATGGCTCTTCAGTCAGGGTCTTTCTGCGTCCAAATGAAGCAGCCTGAGCTTTTCTATTTGGTCCAGCTATTGATTGAGTGCCCTTTTTTATGAGGCATCCTTTTTACTGCCCATCTTAAAGTAAATTAATTTCCTCATAGTGCTGATCCGAGATGATGAGCCAGGAAAGAAAAAGGATGTGTGTATGTGCGTCTTAGAGTTTTCATCCAATCTAACGACTATCATCCTTCCCATGTTGGGTTGAGGAAAGTTCTACTAACCTTGTCTCTTATGAATATCATACTACTTCTGATAATTGCATATTTTTTACCCTCTGTATGGGTTTACATCTCATCCTTTTTCTCTGTAGATCCGTTTCGGCTGCACTGCTGCTTTGACAAAAAGGCGCAGGACAGTGAACCTATTAACAGATGTTACATTTCACTGGAAACATAATTATAGCTGTCCAGCATCAAACCAGCTCTGTTACTGTTTTGGCTGTAGCTGTATTTCTACATAAAGCATTAACAAGTAAGTTCAGACTCAACAGTCAGGACATGAATGTTGCGGGTTCTGTGTGATTTTAAAGGCTGTGTTCAAAGATAACAGCGGGGAGCTCAATTATTGAGGTCTTTCTGTGAGTACAGAGTTGTCAACGGTTGGCCTTTTATTAAGGATGCTAGCTGAAGTGAATACCTTTTAGAAAATCACAGCAACATGGGTATTTACAATATTTTTTTTTTCAATGATTGACATGTTTTGATTAGAAGTTTATCAATTAAATGATAAATCAAGTTTATTTGTATAGCAGATTTCAGCAACAAGGCAGTTCAAAGGGCTTTACATCATAAAAATACAAAGTCATGAAAGACGACATACAGGTATAAGGAAAAAACTGTGATTACTGTACTGCTACCAGAAGATGCCTATGTGAAGTGAAAGACCCCAAATGCCCGACTGTTAAAAAAACAAAAAAAACAAGCAATAGCTGAAGTGGTTACAATTTGTCAAAGAACACAATGACTGGCCCAAATAATAATGGCTCAGCATTTTGTGAACTGATGGAAGGAAAATTGCTCAACTGTGTCTGATGTTCCGACAAGACATCCCCAACTACACCTTTTAGCCAGCAGCCACTTGGTTCGAGAGCAGTATGCTGAACAATGTGGAGTGGCCAGACCAATACCTGTACCTTAAAAAAATACAAGTTGTTAAAGCTTTTAAATTAAATGTGATATTTCTGGTGAGGAACAAAGTAATACAGAGGAAATGTGGAATGTAGTTCAATGAATCCCTGAAATCAAATGAATTTCAGGGAGCAATCAGAAATCCATTTTAGAAAGTTAAAACTTTAATGCCTGACCATAGACTTGCAACCCTAGATGTCAGTTTTTTTCAATTTTTGGATTATTTTGCTATTTTTTTAAGGTGTTTTAAGGCAACATTTTTCTAAACTATTACGTCTAAGAAGGAGTTTGTCACACACCAGCTCTTCTACGAGGAATACATGTTGTCCGTCTGCTTTTCTACAAATAGCACTTGTGTGTCATGGACGACTGATGAAATGGGTTTGATTCAAACGCTCTACGAAGAAAAATCGATCCAAGTCTACAATTAGCAGGAGCAAGTTCCCAAGTGAAACTGGTGATATGGTAAATCACCTTGTTCCCACACTCTCTTCTTAATGTGGTCATTTGTTAGTAGATGACTAATGCCTCCTCTATTTAAATTCTACATCTTTTGGTAAAAGTCTCAAGCAACTATCTGGTAGTGAAGGTATTATTGTCTTGAAATTTCACCTGTACGATCGTTGCACACAACACACACAACTTTCCCATTCATTTTCATGCCTGAAGCGACATGAAGTGCATCTCTCCTGCTTCTCCGACAATCACTCTCATATGTCTCAAGCACTGTGACAACCACTATCCTGATGTTCCTTCGTTGTGCTTTTAAGCCCCAAGACCATCATTGGGTCCCCAATGCTACAAGGCTAAGGCCTCTGGCACTGTTAGGGGACTCCATCAGTCATTTATTCTGGAAGAAAGGCTTCTCTTTACTGCTTCCTCAGCATGACAGGAACTCCCAGCGCGGGCGGTTTCTGCTGCTGGAATGCATGGCGGCTCCAGTTCTAGTAGTAGGAGGAGAGAGCAGCAGTTTGGGGAGAAAAGATGGAGATGTAAGGGAGAGACTGACAAATGCAAAATTCGAGGAAGGGTTAGGACAGAGAGGTAGCGATTCGGAAACGGGTAGAAGGAGGTGAAGCGGAATGGATGATAAGGAGATGTTGGGGCGGAGGGGAAAGGCTGACAGATGCAGATCTGGAATGGGATATGCGAAGGGAGGGACGGACGGGGTTATTGAGTTTTTCCCTGAGTTTGGATGTGGAATGCGGTAGCCCGAGGAAGAGAAGTAAGAGGAGAAGTAGAGCTTGCTGGATGAACATGGAAAAGCTTTCACTAGGTTTTCGGGCTCCCCACCCGCAGGACCCTGTGAGCTTTTAGAGGCCTCCCTAGGGACTCCGCCGCTCCTGCTGCCGCGGCATTAGAGTGACGGCCTGTCACAAACTGCCGAACGAGGACGATGAAGCATCCCGCGCGCACACGTACCTACGGTCCTCACGCACATCATCAACCTGCTGCCTGATTTCAGATCGTCACATGTCCGTGTGTAATTGGGCGCAGGCTCTTAGCGTAATTGAGCATGTTTATTTCTCTGCAGCTGAGAGGGATGGCACTGTTCAGTTGGGTCTGCTTGTGTCCTCTGGTGACAATGTGTGTGTGTGCGTGCACTTCCCAACCTTGTCATTGCCATTCAGTGGGAATATGGGAAGGGAGGACAGGGGACACACAGTGCTGACAGACAGGCAGCAGCTAGTGGAGAACTCTGACTCGCCATGAATTATGCAGGAGTCAGCTGCGGCTGGGCACATCCACTTCAGTCATAGATAAAAATGGACGAAGGGCCAGCCGTGTAATGTTTACCCCCAACATGTCACATAGCCGCGACGGTAGCCCCAGGCTAGCTCTTTGTCCCACATTTCCTCACAGTGCGATGGATAAATGTGGAAGTATTAGGCTCATTTTGCTGTAAAGTGGTTTTCATTTTAGAAGAAATTTAGTTAACACTTTATTTGACGGGTTGTGAATAAGACTGTCATGACACCGTCATAAACATGACATAACATCTGTCATGAACATGAGTAAGTCTTAATGAATATTTAGGACTGTTGTCATAAAGTGTCATTTGGTAAATCATAATACTTTTAATGCAAAGTTGACATTATTCGTTATGACAACTTGACATTAACCAAGAAATCATGATCTGACATAAATTTGTTATAAACGTATTACTGATTAAACTTT
>CAEGAE010008403.1:0-21461 GCA_903067095.1 Girardinus metallicus | reverse complement strand
TTGCATCATTTGTTCGTAGAACGTGGCGATATTCAGAGCAAACAACAAATAGGATGAAATATTTCATAAAGCATAAAAAGCCAAAGTTTGTTAAACTTTAAACCCTACAGCGACAATTAAATTATTGGTCAAAAGTGAAATTTGCTTTTTCTCTCTTGTATCTTTACAGAACTGACAGAAACGAAACTATTTATAGATTTACATGCAGAGAATATATATTTTTACATATCCAAACATGAGTATCTCATGTTTGGATAATGTTTAAGCCACATTTTATAAAATCCAGTAACATCTATGGTCACTGTACTCACCAACTGTTCCAACCAGACCCAAAAGGGTTTTGAGTCTTTAATGTTCGCTATATTAAAGACACATCAAATCTCATTTGCTGTGTGTGAGTCAACAGGACCAAAGGTTTTGCCAACCTACTGAAGGACAGCTGTGGAGTCAGGATCACATAATTGAAAGATACAGTTTGTACTGACAAGGATAATGAATGGTTCGTTCTTTGTTTTTTTCGTTTCAAAATAAAATTGCAAAAACAAAACGAGCATGTGTTTTTTTTGTTTTTTCATTTTTAAAACAAAATTATAAAAACGGCAATTGCAAAATTGAAAAAGGGGTACGTTTTTTTTTTTTTAACTGCAATGGTTAAACCAAATCTGCGACAGACTGGTGACCTGTCCAGGGTGTACCCCGCCTCTCACCCGGAACGTGGCTGGAGATGGGCACCAGCAACCCTCCCGACCCCATTAAGGGACAAGGGTGAACAGAAAATGGATGGATGGATGGTTAAACTAAATACAAGCTTTTATTTTGTTGTTAATTCAACGGGAACTTATGGCGGAACCGGAAATGAAGACCTGAACTCCCGGCACATAACTTTTTCAGTTACCAGTAGGTGGCGGTAATGTACACCTTCAATTTCTTGCCAACTGCCATTAAAATCCACAAGAACTTTTTCAGTTAGCACTTTAGAATCTACTAGTTTAAAAATGGATACGTCTGTCTTATTTAGAGGGATTCAAAGCATTTCATTGAGAGCTGATGATCTTACCGTCAACAAGATTTCTTTAATATTCCAAGTAAGTAATTAAATCATTACATTCGATAATCTTCCGTGTATGTTTAACAATAATTGACCGTAGACTAACACTAACGGTAATGCTTGTCGCTGAGTTCTTAGTTTACTCATGGATTTAATAGCCCAGATTTGTTTTTTAATCTTATGTTTTGAATCATTGGCATCAAGTGGTTGTGGAATTTGGAATAACACATAGAGCGAATACGACATCAGAAATTTTACATTTGAAGTAATAAAAAATAAGTGTGTTATGGGCAAACCACACCACGTTTTATAATGAATCAATTTATTATTTACCACTTAGATACTCTGACTTTATTTTTTCATTCAGCTGCGTGCAGACTCTATTTTTTTGACAGCTGATGACAACAGAGGTGTGTTGCCTGATGAGGGAGGGGCTTTTGATACTTTTGAACTAAGAGGCAGTAGCCACTATTAGGTCCATGGTGAGCCCACCAGTGATACCTCAACCCCAGCTTCCACTGAAACTCCTGTGAGGTTTGCCTTTCGCCGTCCCCAAAGTGCAAGTGCTTCAACTAGTTCCTGCTCTAGTCTTCAGGCTCCAAGAACCTGTGAAGTAAAGATGATACAAAGGTAAAACAATAATAGGTTTTATAACAACAGTTATTTAACCTGTGACTTTATGCATCTAAATTGGTGTTTTGTTTACCCTTAGGAGTGTCTTTGTAGCTGAGGTAACTGATGGGGCCCTCTGAGTTTGAGTCATCAGTGGCCAGTATCAAAGCCAAAGTGGTTGATGCTCTTGGGCAGGACGAGCCAATTGTCCTCATTGACAGTCGCTACAATGAAATTGTGGACTGTGAAGGAACAAGAGGTAACTACATTTTAATTAAAACAGAAACTGGAGATCACATTATTTTTCAATGCTAAAAACTGAGTTTGACTTGAATGTTTGGTGTTTTATAAAACTATTAGCTCCTGCTTTCTGTAGGATATAAGTTCAGTCCATTTACCATTTACCATTTCTGGAAGCAGCACGCAAGAAAAATATATGCTGTGCCAGAGGCACACCTCCAAAGGCTAAGAGGGACTAAAAGAAGGAGAGAAAGGTCATTGTTTAAGCTTAAGTCATGACTTAAGTGTTTCAGTTGTTTGACTGTTTTGCTGTACTGAAACAATATGTTTTATGTTGTCAGGCGACAAGAGGACACTGGACTGCCAAGTGTATTGGACCAAATTGAGGAGGTCGTTCTTGCATTACAGGGTCTGCAGGATATCTCAACAATCCTGAAAGACCTTGTTCAGTTTGTGCAGGCCAATCAGCACACAGCACTGTGCCTTAACGAGAATCATGCTGCAGCTGTGAGAGCTGCTTTTGCTTGCATCATATGTAAAGGTAATTTTATTGATTTTAGGTTGCTGTGCAGAATATTATGTAGTTGATATTGATAAGTATTGTCTATACCAAGCAAATTAAATGTAAAACTTGTTTAAAAAATATTGTGCAATGTTGCAGTTATACTAACATGTTACCCATTTTTATGTTAATACAGACCATATGAAGGAGCCAATGTTTGCAGACTGCTATAGAAGTCTTCTTGGTTGCCAATCTTGCTTGCAGCAGTGGCAGGAAAGCCATACTCACTGTCCAAAGTGTCGTGGGGAGGATTTTGAATACCACATACAATCAGTTGTATGTGGTATGGAGTGTTACAAAGAAGATGATGCAGTGGCTGCTCTGCGCAATATTATTTGTTGAACAGGTTAATCTTGTTGACAATGTTCAGGGATGTTAATACAGTTCCAGTTCAATATTATACTTGTAAAGTTCCCTGTTTTATACAGACATTGAAGGTTGATTTTAGTTCTAACCAACTTTCTACACCTAAACAAGTTTTCTTTATTTTTGCTTTATTTATTTTTCATCACAATATTGTTTTATGACATTGAGGAAAATTTGTCTTACGTTTATAAATAATGTTCAAAAGTAATTTTTTTATACAGACATTTTACAATAAAAGATTGTTGTTTTGCACTGAAACTGAATTTCTGTCTTTTTTATATATACTGTAAATGATCATTTTGGATTAATTCATAATCACCACTTAATTCAAACATGTGAATAATTTATTAAGTTTTCACACCTTCTTAAACATTTCATACATGTCTCTGTCACATGGAGCAGGCAGGAAAGTGCTTCATTGAACATACTATAGTCATTATTGACAACACTGTCAAAAAATATAGACAAATCTGGGTAAGAAGCCCCAAACTCCACCTCTGCCAGGCTTCTGTCTTCTTCGTTATGAAATGGGTCCACACCAAAGGTTGACTCTGTTCACAGTGAAGATCCCAAATCCTGCGGATATTGGTGATGTGCATCAGTTGCACAGGGTAACAGGCTTTCTGCAATTTTGGCAGCACTTCCCCCAATTGCCAGCTGATTGGATATTCCTTGGCCTAGAAAAGAAAAGTGAAATGAAATTCACTACAAGAAGGCATCTGACAGAACAATGTTTGTCTTAAGTTTAGGGGTCGTTGAACAATCAACATGACAAAACAGCTAACTTAGCCTATTCTTAAACCTCTGGTATGGACTAATTACTACATCACACAGTGATAGGACAATGTATGTCTATACAGGACTCACGTGATAACTTTAAGGCATTTACTTTGCTTACCTGGAATCCTGTGAGCATTCCATGCATTGACAACCCGGTTTAATCCGATCTGGCTGAAAAGGCATCCAAGGTTAGAAACACAGTATTTTGTAGTGTTGTCCTGCATGTCGAGGGTCTCTTGGTCTACCAGGTGCACCAAAGCTGCCTTCAGTAGGTAATTAACGCGATTGTTCACCTCTGGCCAGATTCGCTCTACCCTAAGATTCTGAGAAAAAAAAAGGTAATCTTAGGGTTACCTCTTACTTTAAAAAGTAAAAGGTAACAAATTATAGATTATCATATGATCAAAAATGAATAAGCAGCTGACAATTAGTATGTTGAGGTTATAAAACAATATACTATAAACCAAGATTATAATAAAAACACCCATTTTTTCTTGTTTAAGATACACATAATCCTACCCTGGAAGATGTAATCTGAACATAAGGTGGCCTGTTGACATTACATCTGTATCTGGAAAGGATTTCCTGCATGTACAGGCTTAAATAAAACTCCTTCCTGTGGTCTACCCTCACTTGGTCCCACATTCCATAGGTGACAACAGCAGATCTGTAATAAAAAAATATATGCTTTCCAGTATGTTTTTTACTGGCATTGTAGAGTGTGCAACAATTTTGGAACTGTACTCATCAACTGCAAGAACATGGGTAACTCCAAACATCCCCAACTTCTCATTTTGGTCCATGTGCAGCTTGTTGCCTCCATACTCTGCATGGTAGGGGATGGGGTTCAGATTATGGGCACCCTGTGAAGTGGATACATATTTTTAAAAATCTATTATTAAAAGCAGTGTTTGAGTTGGTACACTGTTTAATATAAAAATGCCAGTTTCACTCGCATATCGCAAATGATGGTAAGGCTGGTGCACCTCTCTTAAGACCCTACCGACTCTGGATTCTCCAGCATGAATCCCAATAGATGACAAGTATCCTGTCATAAATTTTTGTCCGTAGGATGGTCCTGTCTAACACATACACAAATGTAAAACCTGATCTTATGTACTGCGGTCAAACCAGTCAACATTAGCTCGCTCTTAAAGATTTGTGTGGTTCATACATGGTGCATTACAATAAGAGAAACAGAAAGTGCCCCTGCAGTCAAAAAACAATGAGAGAAAATGAGATGCATAATTATAAACAGTGTACATTTATGCCATACTTATTACTTTCGCATACCTATTATATATCAAGAATAAATATGTCACATTTTTAGATTTTGGATAAAACAGTAAATCAAAGTGCCTCAAAATGCTTCTTTCAGTTTGCTTTTCTATGACCTCTATTCAAAATTCATATTTCATGTTCAGTGTTACAAAAAAGAAGTTAACATTTATTTGTTTGATGGCTGTTACTTTTTTTTCTGATAGCAGTGAAATGCTGATGTTTGTGCTAATGTTAATGAACTGCCTTGCAAAAAGGTGTATTTTTGCAACAACTTTGCAAAATAAATATTTTTTAAATAAAAGTTACACACAGTAAATTTAAGCCAGAATCTTTCGGACCCGGAAAGATAAACTGTCATATCTTATATATATAATATATATATATGGAATCTTATCAGACCCGGATAAGATTATATATATATGTGTGTGGGGGGGTGTGCGTGGGGGCGTGTGTGTGCCTGCGTGTGGGTGTGTGTGTGTGTAAGTATATATACACACACACTTTTGTTTAATCTATCACCATTTTCAATAGAAGTTATAGATAAGCAAACTGAAATTAGCAATTTGAGGTACTTTGAATTGCTGTTTATCCCCAAATCTACAGTAAAACTATGACATATTTATTCTGGATGTGTTATAGGTACGTGAAGGTAATAGGTACGACATAAATGTACATTGTTAATAATTATGCCTCTCACTTTCTCATTATTTTATTGTTTTGGCTTGTAAGAGGACCCCTGCTGGTCCATTACTGTAACACACCATGTGTACACTATGCCTAGGGTATGGAAGTAAATATGTGCCAGGATTTTATTCAAATCCTGATGGCACATATTTACTTCCATACTATGGAAAGCTAACGTCGGCGTCCGACACGTTGTTCTGTCTTCGCAAGTTGTGCTCCATACAAAACCTTCTGACACACATTGCCGAGTAATGTGGAGCTCCATGGCAAGGCAAAGCATTACTGGTTTCAGAATGTGTGTTTCCTCTCTCAAAAAGTTCAATAATCAATGCAGAAAACGGTTCAAGTGCAGCCATTACCTATTATTTAGGAATGGTTTGTTTTTACGCCGTCTTCATTCACTGTAAATGATTCTTCTTTGGCGACTTACTTCATTTCCCTTATCGCTACATATTAAAACAACAACCATATTTTATTTTTATTTAGATGGCAAAGCAAAACTCAAACACTGTTGATTTTCTATTAATTCGATTTTGCATTTTTTAGATTCATGTTTTAAAAACGGAAAAACAAAAAAACCACATGCTTGTTTTGTTTTTGCAATTTTATTTTGAAACAAAAAAACCAATGAATGAACCATACACGGATTAAGGATTCATTTGGTTTACACAGAAGTTTCTTATTCTGTTTTGAAATGTTTAATAACATTTTGATTGTTGCAGAATCTCATGTTGTTGATGTTTTTAGCACTTGATAAAATCAGACAACAAAAGACAACTATGTGATAATTCTTCACAAAAATATTATTGAATTATGAAACTGTTTTCAACTGTAGTTAAGCATTCAGAAAATACAGGCTGATTCCATAAATTAGAATATGACTGAAAAGTTTCTTTGTAATTCCATCACTAAGTGAAAGACATTATATAGACATTATATTAGATTACTTACGTTTTAACATATTTATATTTCGTAGTATGTTTAATACCTGCTAAAAGGTTATTTTCAAAAGGTACTAAAGACAACCCTGGGAACGCCTTGGGATTCCCTCGGAGGACCTGGAAGAAGTGGCTGGGGAGAGGGAAGTTTGGGCCTCCCTTCTTAAGCTGCTACCCCCACGACCTGACCCCTGATAAGCGGAGTAAAATGGATAGATGGATGGATGGGTGGATGGATGGATGTACTGTTTTCATGATGTAAAGCACTTTGAACTGTCTTGTTGCTCAAATGTGCTGTACAAATAAACTTGATTGATTAATTGATTAGCAGGACACATTGCACACATTACCTGTCGGATTTTAAGACAGTGACCTCCACTGGAGAAGTGCCTCCAATAAATACATGGAGAAATACCTCACATGTCTGAAGAGTGCAGTTCTAGGAGAAGCTATGATACTAACATACCAAGCTTCAGATGGAGAACCAGCCATCCCACTGGCAGAATCCAACAATAAATAGTAATCAACTAAATATCAACTAAATGCAAAAGAATTAACAAACTAAAAAATTAAAATGTAAAAAATAAACAGTAAAGACTGAACTAAATAAAGGCAAAGATGACAGAAAAAATAACTCAGGTATAGCACAAATAAGTGTTCAAAATACAAACCCAGAAGAAAGTCAAAATATCCAGGGTTTCTGACACAGGGCGTGACACCTTGACAAAACAACGGTTTTGAATGTAAGAGTGTGTGTTTGTGATAACTCTTAGTATTTAAAGAAAATGTCTGTGTAATTCTCCCAACAGTGTTCCTTTATTTCCTTTGTAGAACTAACAGGCTTTGAGGAAAATGGGTTGAGCACCACTGATCTAAGTAACTATTCTTACTATTCTGCTGCAGGTATGGATTTCTACTGACCCAACAGTCCAGCCACTTTTCAAAGACAGAGCTGTCAGTAAATCTGCTAAACATGGTTGATGCTGAAGAGGGACAGTACCAACTAGGACTCACCAAGGTAATAAAACTCTTATCTTTGCTGATAATTACTCATGAAATTAAGACAGGGTTCATTTACTGACTTCCTACAATCGTATGAATTAAAATTTTTGTCATATTAAAAATACCTTCTGAAAATTACGACCTTAAAGCCTATACAGTTATACAGTTAAAACCAGAAGTTTACATAAAAACTATATAAAACTATATGCGTTTGTTCACAGTGTCTTATGTGTCAATTAGGATTATCAACATTTTTCTATTTGTTATTGTACCAGAATAATGACATAATGAGATAATTTTTTCAAGGCAATTTTATTACTTTCTTCAAGGTCAAAAGTTTAAATATACTTCATTAGTATTGGGGACCATTGCACTGGGGACATCCAATGCATTTCAGTTGCTTTGAACAGGGGAATACCATTCCCTCCACCCTTCTGCAACAACGGACATGAAGAGTTTACACTGTGGGCTCACCGGTATGAGGTTATTCAGCGAGCTTGTTACAAAGACGCTAATCTTGCCCTTTGCCTTACAAATATGTAAAAAAATATTTTTTATAAAAGTTACATACTGCAGCTTTAATTTTACTTAAGAGAGGGCAGGCCAGGAGGGACGTGAGTTAGAGCTGCTGCTTAACCACACTTAACAACAGACTCATCTGTTGTTAAGTGTGGTTAAGGGGCAAGTTAAATATATGCATATGTTGGTCATTTATTTCCTTGTTCATTGAATGCTAGTGAAATGGAGGCAAACAATAGTCTGTAGCTAAGCTAACTATGCTAAATGGTTGATAATCTCACACAGTCTAGTCACCTCTTTTGGAGAAAAACTGGGTTACAAATTGGCACTCTTGTTTTTTTCTCTCTCTAGCTCTCTCTCTTTTTTTGGAAAACCTGACTTTAATTTTCCTTGAGAGCCAATGCGCTCCACAATTACGCGGCTCACCTTTGCGCTGCTACTTATATAGGTGGGATAGTGTGTAAGGTATACACACCTTAATCACCTTAGAAATAATCAAACCCCTCTCCAAAACACGGAATGGACCATCGTAAGGAGGCTGAAGTGGTGAGCTGTGTGAGTCATGGCAGATAAATACATACTCGGCAGACATTAGGTCCTTTGGCACAAACACCTGTGGAAGGCAGTGATGTGCTGCCAACGGGGCAAAACATCTAGATTCTGATTCCCCATTTAGAACTGTTCTACTCTCCTGGGAATCAACCGAACCCACTGGACCTGGAAGAAATTCCCCTGGTACCTTCAAAGGCTGGCCCAGGACCAACTCAGCTGAAGAAAACTGTAGGTCCTCTTTCAGAGCCGAACGCTGGCCCAACAAAACCCAAGGCAAGCGATTTATCCAGCTATTATCCACCAACGAGGCCTGCAATGCAGCCTTCATTGTGCTGTGGAACCTCTCACAAAGACCATTGGCCTGCGGATGGTAGGCAGCAGTATGGTGGAGTTAAACCCCAACGCTCTCTGCCACTACTGTCCACAACTCTGAAGTGAACTGGCAACCTCTGTCAGAGGTCAAGTCCAATGGCACACCAAACCGGGACACCCAAGAGGAGATAAATGCCTGAGTCACATCAACCGAAGTGGTTGATGACAGCGGAACTGCCTCCAGCCACCGAGTAGTTCTGTCCACCATCATCAGGAGATAGGTAAAACCTCTGGAAGGTGGAAGTGGCCCCACTAAGTCCACATGCACATGTTCAAACTTCCGTTGCAGAACAGGAAAGTGCTCCAGTGGAGCTTTAGTGTGCCTTTGCACCTTGGCACGCTGGCAAGCCAAACAGGAAGCCGCCCATGTCCGTACATCTTTACTGAGTCCAGGCCACACAAACTTTGCCCCTACCAGTTTAACAGAAGCTTTAATGCCCGGGTGTGAAAGGGAATGAACTGCATCAAAAACCCGCTGACGCCAACTAGTAGGGACCAAAGGCCGAGGTTTGCTAGTCGAGACATTGCAAAGAAGGGTTGCGCCACACTCATGAAAGGAGACCTCCTCAAAATGCAAACTGGATTCATCCACTTTAAAGGCCAGAATATCCTGGTCAGTCAGTTGGTATGTGGCCATGGTGAGAGGTAGTCCACACCAAAATGCACAGAAGCAACCTTTGCTCTGGACAGACAGTCAGTCACCAGAGTATTCTTGCCAGCTACATGCTGATTGTCAGTAGTGAACTCTGAAATGGCAGACAAATGCCGTTGTTGCCGAGTCGACCACGGTTCAGAAACTTTTGCCATAGCAAACATCAGAGGCATAAAGCAGTAAAGTCAATGCCCTCCAACATGAAGCGGAAATGGCGTGTTGCCAGAAAAAGTGCAAGCAGTTCCCTATCAAAGGTGCTATATTTTTTTTCGGCATCCCAGAGTTTCCTGCTAAAAAAAGTGAGGGGTTGCCAGGCACCATCCACCCATTCTTCACAGACTGCCCCTGCATAATCAGAGGCATCAGTTGTTAGAGCCACAAGAGCCAATGAAGATGGATGGGCCAAAAACGCAGCATTAGCCAAGGCCTTTTTGGCATCATTGAATCCCTGCACCCCTTTTTTGCCTCTAAGTGCTTCATACAAGGGGTGCATGAGGTGAGCTGCTCGTGGGATGAAACAGTTATAAAAGTTTACCATCCCCAAAAACTCCTGCAGGGGTTTCACTGAGGGAGGGCGGGGAAAAGCCGAAACTGCTTCAACCTTTGCAGGTAGGGGAACCGCCCCTTGAGAAGACATTTTGTGTCCCAGGAACTCAACAGCAGGCAGTCCAAACTGGCATTTAGCTGGGTTTACGATCAGGCCATGTTCACTGAGCCTAACAATCAGATGACGTAGGTGCACCATGTGTTCTTCCGCAGAGGAACTAGCCATCAATATGTTGTCTAAATAGACGAACAAAAACGGCATACCCTGCAGGACCAAAACAACTCTGTCTGCTGGTCCCCTTTTTTGCCTCTGGAAAGTCTGCACTGCGCCTTTAAGACCAAAGGGCATTTGTAAAAACTCATAAAGACCAAAAGGCGTGATAACTGCAGTTTTGGGTACATCTAAGGGATGCACTGGAACCTGATGGTAACCTCGCACCAAGTCCAGCGCTTCGCTTTCACTCCGAACCGGCGATGGTAGAACCGTCACCTCAGCCATGGCATCAACACATTCCAACTCTCCTTGAACGCACTGTATTTGTTAGCAGTTGGTGGGTTCCTCAGCAAACCCATCAGACGGCGGGTGGAAATGAAGTCCAAAGCAGCAACTACTTGGTCTCATCTGTGGTTACCCCATGGAGATGGAACTGGGCTACCACATGCTGAAACCATGGTTCTGGATCATGCTGCCAGAACTCTGGAAACTTGATAACGGCAGCAAAAACAGAAACGGCCGCCTGGCAACAAATTGGGTCCAAAACCACTGCTGGCAGAGAAGCAGCGGCAGCATCTGGAGAGTTCTCATTAAAAAACATGTTCAGATGTTCGCAGATGTTCGGGGTCACCAATGTGGAAGTCAGCAGAAAAAGACGAAAAAGTAATTTGAGTCTTGTTTTATTCTCAATGTCTTCCAACCAAAACCAAAAATAGAATAATAGACAACCTTGGTGTCTTCTCAACTCACCTTCTCCTCTTCACAATAAGAGCATACATTCGGGTGTGAAATATATACATAATTAAAACTTTTTACTAACATGTGAAATGTGATCCCTTTTTTCCTTGTTATCTTGCTATTGTGGTCTTGAGAATTAATATCAAAACTTTGCGTCCCTTTTTCAGATTCTTTGCTTGATTGTGTCATTTCCCCGACCACCAACTCAATGTAAAGCAACAACGCATGTGGCGCACTGCCACGCACAGCAAGTCACGTGATGTCCAATCCACTAGATCACTGAGAGAACTTGCCATTTACATTTTACAAAGGAATTTTAAAAAGCATTAACTGGCTGTTAATGCTTTTAACAGCGTGCAGCTGCTGCCGAATTGCTGTACGCAAATACAGGCACATAAAGAAAAAATGGGGCAGGAAATATTGGTGGGGATTGTCCCCTTCATGCCAGAGTTGGTGGGGACATGTCCACACCAGTCCTTCAGGAAGTTACGCCTATGCATCTATGGCAAAAACTACAGATGCATAGTTTTTGCGTCTTTATTAAAGACACATCATATCTCATCTGCTATGTATAAGTCAACAGGGCAAAGGTTTGCCAACCAGCTGAGGGACAGCTGTTGAATCAGAATCACAAAATTGAAAAATATAAAGTTTGCACTGACAAGGATTCATTTGGTTTACACAGAAGTTACTTATTCTGCTTTGAAATGTTTAATAACATTTTGATTGTTATAGAATCTCATGTTAAGTTTTAGCACTTGATAAAATCAGATAATAAAATAGATATGCATGCGCTTCGTCTCACAGACCGAAGCGTTACATCTTTATGAGACAAAAACTGAGGAAAAGTACTATTTACATTCGAGAGAGGTTTTCATCCTTTTGTATTTTATTTTGTGTGTTAGGTTATTGTCTGAGGCAGAGGTGGGAAGTAACAAGTACTTCATTACTGTACTTAAGTACAGTTTTCATGTATCTGTACTTGACTTAATTAGATTTAATCATGGATACTTTCAACTTTTACTCCACTACATTTTACAGTAAGCAAGGATGTAACTTTATGTTGCAAGTTGGTGGGGACGAGGAGGAGTGGGGCGATGCCGTACCCACAGTTACTGGAAGACCTTTTGTTTTTTAGTGCAAAAAATAAAGCTAAAACTTAAATGTGAATGCCATACAGTCTTATTCAATAAATTTGGATATATTTCCTGATCAGGCTTGTCAGATTAATTGTACCTTTCGACTATTATCTTTTAGCTGGTATTAAACATACTGCGAAATATAAATATGTTAAAACAGAAGTAATCTAATTAGTCGATATAATGTATTTTACTTGGTGACGGAATTGCTGACAAATTAACTTCTCAGTCATATTCTAATTTATGGAATCAGCCTTAATGTACTGAATGCTTGAAAACAGTTTCATAATTCAGTAATATTTTTTGTGTAGAATTATCACATAGTTGTCTTTTATTGTCTGATTTTACCAAGTGCTAAACACATAAACAACATGAAATCTCATGTCTGTAACAATCAAAATGTTATTAAACATTTAAAATGCTGAATAAGTAACTTCAGTGTAAACCAAATGAATCATTGTCAGTACAAACTTTGCATTTTTCAATTATATGATTCTGACTCCACAGCTGTCCCTCAGCTGGATGGCAAAACCTTTTGTCCTGCTGACTGACACACAGCAGATGAGATATGATGTGTCTTTAATATGTTAAAGACACACAGATAATTAAATAATTATCTGTTAATTTTAAATCGCATTAAAATCTTTTCGGGTCTGGTTGGAGCAGTTGGTGAGTAGAGAGTCCATCGATACTACTGGATTCTAAAATGTGGCTTAGACCTGAGATGCTGATATTTGGATATGTAAACTATATATTCTGTCTGAATATAAATCTATAAATAGTTTGATTTCTGTCAGTTCTTTAAAGATACGAGAGAGCAAAGCAAATTTCTCTTTTATATTTACCAATAATTTAATTTTACTTAATTGTTGCTGTAGGAGCCATGGTTTAAAATTGAACAAACTTTGGCTCTTTATGATTTATGAAATATTTCATCCTATTGGACGACTGATCTGAATATTGCCACATTCTACAAACAAATTATGCAATTTGTCCAGGGGAAAAAAAAAAACAGGTGGTTATATTATTTTTTTTCTCATTCTGGCAGCTTAACATCATACGCTAAACTGACAGACCCGAGAGTGCAGAGCAAAGATTGCTCAAGTGCATCAGGAATTAACACTAAAAAACCTCAAAAACATTTCCCACTCAAAAAAAGTACATCTTGTCTCTTGCAGACTTATGTTGTAGATTCATGTTTTTGAATTTTCATTTTGCGATCGTTAACACTCGCAGTGGTTGATTAGCTAACTTAAACAAGTACCCTAATTGAAAATAAAAAGTTCAAAAAAAAAAATAAACAAGTACCCTGACCTGTGAAATCTTAACCCTTTGGACCTTATCTTGCTATCGTAGTCTTGACAATTAATATCAAAACTTTGTGTCCCTTTTTTCAGATTATTTGCTTGACTGTGTAATTTTCCCGACCACCAATATTCCTGACTCAATGTAACGCAGCAGCGCATGTGGTGCACAGTAAGTCACGTGATGTCCAATCCACTAGATCACTGAGCGGACTTGCCATTTACATTTTACAAAATAAATGTTAAAAACATTAACTGGCTGCTAATGCTTTGAATACATCGTGCGAGTTACTATACGCAAATAGATGCAGGCACACAAAGTTGGTGGGGACATGTCCACACCAGTCCTTCAGGAAGTTACGACTATGATATACACAAACACACACGTTTACACACCCCTGCACAAACCCACACCCAATTACCCAAGTCATCCGCAGAGCTGTAATTCCCAACCAAATTCATCACCCCTGTTCATCCCTGTACCCTTTAATAATAACCATTTTGAGGCTTTTCTTAAAATACCTCAGGCTTGCACTTTGCTTCAGCTTTTATTCCAAGTTTACTCAAAATTTTTCTCTCTCTTTCTAAAACAACAAAAAATAGAAAAAAACAAAAAAAGATGTTTGAAAATGCACCACTTTCAAGTAGGGCTGTTGTAAACAAATATTTTAGTAATCTAGTAATCAATCTATTGTCCTTACGATTAATCGGGTAATCGGATAAAACAAAAAGATAAAATAAAACATTGGTAAATCTAACATAACAGCAGTGTTACTATCGCATATCAATATCAGTCCAATTTTTTACATTTGAGCTTCTCTAAAAATTACTTTTAGAGAAGTTTAGAAAATTAACTTGTAACAATAATAGCTTGCTTTCTAAGTTAACCTGAAGAAAAGTTATACAAAAATCTGAAATTATATTCAATGTAATAATAAAGAGGCAGGCTCACAAATAACCTGCCTATTTGTGAGCAGGCTATTATAAAAAAAAATGTCTATACTCCAACCTTTGTTTTACGTATTCATCTTCAGTCAATTTAGATGAACTCTCACCTTGCCCAGCAATTTGTAGTTTTGTGTTTATGTTATTGACGGAATTTGGCTTCTGCAAATGGTCAATTGGTGACATCACTTTAGCCCCTTCCAGCAGGAAGTCACCTGTTTTCCTACTATTTTTCTTCCTCTTAGTCTCTACTTCATGCAGATATCAAACTGTTTAATGAATTAGAATAACATGATGATAAATCCGTCTTTCAACGCTGGCTGCTGGTGGAAGCATGTGGGCATTGCTGAAAGCAAATTCTAATCCCTCAGAGTTTGCATACGTCTTTAAATCAGTGATTCTCACACTTTTTCAGCCTGAGGACCAGTTCAACCATTTAACAAGCTGTCAAAGACCATTTAATCCAATACTGAGCTTGCAATAACACATTTTAATATATGATGCAACCTGAAACGAAAATATTAGTCTCATGTATTTTTCGTTGTTCATCCTAATGAGAAGCATGGTGCTGTTTGCTAAATTTGACGGCCACAACAGACTTAAGAGGTCTACTTCAACATTTTTAGTTATTTACAAAATTAAATTAAATTGACAATAGATGTTTACCTATTGTCAATAGGTAAACAACCGGTCTACATGTGAAGCAAAGCATCATTCATTACAGAGTAAAGAGCAGTTCTTACTAACTGGAACAATTCCTACAACTAACCGTTCAAAGGAATGCAGTCGCTATAACTTGGTTTCCTCTGATCATACAAGTAGTCCTGGAGTTGTTTTCTGTCCACTAAGTGGTGCCCTCGCACCACAAATGCTCCAGGGATCAGAGTTTGAGTAAGACTGCTGTAAATCATACATGCTTGCTAGGATTGACCTTTGTTAGCCTCTAAAGAGCCCAATAGCTTGAATTTGCAATTCGACTGCGCTTCAGCCTTGTAGGGAGCCCTGAGAAAGACATCGGTGTGTGTCGCCTGGCGGATGGCTGCAGGGATTGCGCGAGAGCATCAGCGGTGGCGAGAGCGTGGCGTTGCTGGAACCCCCACAGTTGCCACGAGGCCTTTGGCGCGCTTTGCTACGAGGGCCTCCAACGCCGCTTGCGGCTTTATTTTCTTCTTGCAACTGCATAAATACAAAGTCTAAACTCGAAGCCGCTGGAAATCTATTTCCAGTAGATCAAACATGGACTGGATGTGCGCTTTTATTGTGAAAGCAGCACGTAAATGGGGTTACCATAATGACTTGAGCTGTCGCACACATGAATATCGTGTGCAGGCCGGCTTTTCGAAGAGGCGGCTAGCTTTACCGCATTTTTCACTCGCACGCGAAGGTCCAAGACATGTGCAGTGGTTTTGTCTGAGCGGGAGATAATGTCTGTCATAGAATTCCGCTATAAATCATCAGATATGGCGACATGTAAAATCAGCAGCACTTCGTCCAACTTTTAGCGTCCTTGGAAAGGAAGCTTAGAAAGGTAAGCTCTGTGGATGTGATGTTAACAAAACTAGCTGTACAGAAACACATATGTTGCATCTGCGATGAAAAGAAGTTGTCACTCATGCGCTGAATTATTGGTGGAGGTGTTGATTGAGGTGTGGCATATATGGGACAACGCTGTGACCAAAGTCTGTTGTATAGTGATATGACATTCACGAACGATGAAAGACGTCAAGTGTCCCAAATTGTTTAAAGGTATAGTATTATCACTGTATTTACACTTTTGTCTTTGAAAAAAGTAATAAAAATCTCCTCATTAAAATCCCCCCTCATTATTCCAGCATTTAGTTAATAGAAAAAATTGGTAAACCTAATTGACCTGAAATGGGAAAAGTAAAAAAAAATACATAAGCATCCTTTTACATGGTGTATGAAACTTATTGTTTCAACTGTATTAACAATATCTTTCATTAACCCTTAACTGCCACCACCAAAATGCTTACATTTTAGTCAATGGGTTCATGATAGCCCCTTATGACAATTATGGGGCTGTCATAATCACATGACAGCCCCTTAACTGTCATGTGATTATGACAGTTAAGGGGCTAAGCCCTTATTTCTGTAATTAAATATTTTTGATTGGTCTGATCAAACATCCTAATCTATGAAATTAAGTGATATGTTCATTAGCTGTATTGGGTCACTCATTATAGTTGACACAATTAAGGGCTTGAAAACACAGTGTGTATGTGTAATCGATTTCACTTGTTTCGTTTAATAAACTAAGCTACTAAAATGATTTTTCTGTATTTTTCTCATTTGCTGAATGGGTCTATAGGTGTTTCTTAAAGAGTTTCTGTACCAGAAGTTGGAGGACAAATGGAAGAGCACTCAGACCTGGGCAGCTGTCACCATCCAGAGGAACATCAGGGGCTTCCTCTGTAGAAGAAATTTCAAGTTTTTCAAACAAAAAGCAATTGTTCTCCAGAGTCACATCCGAGGACATCAGGCTAGGTATGCAAATAGATATTTTTGCAAAATTTTTCTTAAGCGTATGTCAGAAGTAAAATGCTTAATTTTCAGAAAACTTTATCTTCATTCAAACAATATTTCCTGGATTTTAAAATCCATTAAAGTCAATGTAAAGTTTAAATAAACAACATAAAGCAATTTAAAAAATGTAATAAGTGGTCTTCACCAGCATAATTTTCAACATCAAAACAATAAACATAATTACAAGATTAATTATGTTTTAGTGAGAATGGCATCTTATGTTGGAGTGTCTTGCCCCTTATAGTTGGCTTTTTGGGGAAACTGTAGTGGATTATTTTACAGAAGAGCTATCCCAGATAGCAAAATATGAGTGAATCAACATTGAAACAAGTTTAGGCAGACACACTGAATCCATATTGAAATTTGACATTGAAATGATATTGAGAGTGTTCTGGAAGAGACACATCTAAGCATATCAGTAAACACATAATAAAAAAAATTAAAAACAAATTATTTAAAATTTAGGGCTGCACCAGCTAGCCCTAAACTTCCTTGTCCACCACAAGCTCCCCCAGACCAAACAATAGGCCCTGCCCTACTTTTAAAAATTAAAATCCCACAAAAATCTTGCAAATTAGATACAAAACAATGCAGTTATTTTTCAATAAACAAAGTTTAGATGAAAATAATATTGCCAAACGTACCGAAAAAGTACTAGAATTCAATTCAGAAGCCAGTTGCAGAACAGCCAGCAGCAAAGGGGGTGTGTGGTTGGGATATGCCACAAACGTAAAAAGGGAGGATGCTTGTAGTGATTTGTAGATGTTTTTGTGTTACATTATGCACAAACAGTCAGCAATAATATTTAAAGACGAGTAAGAAAATGTACAGAAAGCAATCACAACCCACTGTTCTCAACATGTAGTGCTTAATTTAAAACGTGATAAACCCCCACTCAATAATAAAATGCTCTGACCCAGAGCTCAAGGAGGAAAAGGGGAGAGGTGGGGAAGAGGACCTCAACCAAAAACCAATCTTTTTGACCATAATTCAACTTTGAATTACCATCGCTTACTATCTGGGATGGATTCAACATGTCTGAATGACACACAACTGTCTATGAACTGTGCAATGTGAGAGCTGTGGTGGAGGCAGCTGCACATTGTCCATAAACAAACAAAATACAATACAATAGGAAGTTGTTACTCCCTGGTGGTAGTAACAACTTCCTCAGCAAGTCAATGTTCTTCTTAGACCTTCTAATGAGCCATCATTTGATCCAGATGCGTTAAACTAGGGAGAGAACTAAAACATGCAGAATGCCAGCCCTCGAGGACCGACTTTGGAGACCACCGGCCTAGTCTGAGCTGAGTGATTGTGAAGTCTGCATGTCAAAACCTGCAGGAGGAGTTTGCTCAGATACACCATGTGTAAAAGAGACAAAATGGCTGCTTTGATCCAAAATGACCGACTTCCTGTTGGGTTTGGACCATGGCTCTAACAGAAATTTTGTACGTCCTGACAAAAAAAACAAAAGGTCCTGGCACAGTTTTCAATATAATGAAAAGAAAAACAGATCTAACATTACTGGTACTTTTAGTTTCTTCCTGTCATGGGAATTCAGTGCAATAGTCATATGAAAGACTGCTCAATCCTACATGTTATTAAATGTATTGTGAAAAAGGCTGCCTAAAAAACTGTTATGCTAAGGCCCTTTAAGGGGCGGAGCTTAGAGCACTGGCGAGCAGCATGTAGACGAGGAAAGAGAGAGAAGAAAAAGCAGCTGTAGAGTTAAAAATTTATTCTGTCCTTTTCAAAGTGGTTTTCGTAAAGGGAGAAATACGATGGATGAGGTACTTTGCTTGGAGTCAGAAGTAAGGAAAGCTCAAACAAATAAAGAAGTAGTGATAGCTGTGTTCTTTGACATAGAAAAGGCCTATGATATGTTATGGAAAGAGGGATTATTAGAAATAAATATTAGAAAAAACTTGGCATAAGTAGTAAGATTTATAACTGGGTTTTAGATTTTCTGTTTGTTAGAGAAATAGAAGTTAGAATTGGGGCTGCTCTCTCTACTAGATATATTATTGAGAATGGTACCCCACAAGGCAGTGTGTGTAGTCCAGTTCTTTTTAATATTATGATAAATGACATTTTTGATGAAAGAGATGGTAGTATAGGGAAATCTTTATTTACAGATGATGGGACTCTGTGGGTTTGGGGACATAATATTACATATTTGCAGAAAAAGATGCAGGGTGCCATTTTGAAAGTGGAAGGTTGGGCAAATAAATGGGGATTTAGAATGTCAGTTGCAAAGACCCAAGTTATTTGTTTTTATAGAAAACATAAGGAAATTAATTTAAATCTTTATAATCAGAAGCTTGAACAAGTGAATAAAGTGAGGGTTTTAGGTGTCATTTTTGATGAAAAATGAATTTGGAAACAGCACATAGAATTAGTCCAAAATAAATGTAAAAAAGTGAATAATTTGTTGAGATGTCTCTCTGGACAGGATTGGGGACCTTCTAGAAGTGCGCTGTTGGGAGTTTATCAGGCTCTCATGAGATCTTCCTTGGATTGTGGGTGTATAGCATATATGGCAGCTGCTGACACTCATTTGAGAATACTTGATAGTGAACAAACACAAGGATTACGAATATGTTGTGGAGCTTTCAGATCATCTCCTTTGCAAGTTGAAACTGGTGTGCTTCCTTTAAGATTAAGAAGATTGAAGCTAATGAATGTGTATTGGGTAAACCTACAGGAAAATAATTATAATCGTCCAACTAAGGCTTTGCTGCAGGACTGTTGGGAACTCATAAATCTGATTGTAATAGCTTTGGATGCATTGGGGACATAAAAGCTCAAAATTTTGGTTTGACTCAGTTCCAGTATAGTTTTACGGTTCCACAATCACCAGTTTCACCATGGTTATTTATTACACCAGAAGTTGATCTGCAATTGGGGTGTTACGACCTGTCTAGGGGTGGCCAGGTCATAACATGAAGGATCCATCCTCTTCAGATCCCAAACAGCCGACACACACGACGTTCAACATTTTATAATGTTATTTATTTTAAAAAGATGTATTTTTGATTGAGTTGTTACAACAAATGGAGTATATGCCTTCAGAGTGAGCTAATGCCAAAAACAACAAACAAAAGGAAACTATCTGAATATTAACCAAATTACCTAATTGAAAGTAAATAAACCAAATGACAAAAACTTACCTCCCTACTTAAGAAAAACATAAGAAAACTAAGCAAACATAAACGGCAGCTCACTCCTACAAACTCCAGAACTTTTACAAGGTGTTACAGACAAACAGTGTGGCCGGTTGAGATGAGCTGAAGGTGGATGGTAGGAAGTCCGTGTCTGCAGCTCTTATATCCGTCACCTCCGGGAGGCCACCAATTGGACGTCCCCGTCGTCTTCTAGGACTCAATCAGAGACAGGCACCTGTACACTCATATTTGCATAATTAAGTTGACACCACCAGTCATAACAGGGGGAATTTCTTAAAAAGGAAAAGACTCCAGAATGGGGTATAGTTAATAATTATTTTGGAAGATTTAAAGATAGCATGATTATATATACAGATGGATCTAAAAATCCAAAGAGTGGCTGTTCTCATCCCACACCATAAAGTCATTATTAAACGGAGAACAACAGATCATCCAGCAGTTTTTACAGTTGAATTATCTACCATTATATTAGCTTTAGAATGGTTGCTTGATAATAATATTAGGGAAGAAAGTAAATATATAATTGCATCAGATAGTCAAGCTGCATTATTGAGTATAAAATCTGGCAAATCTTGTAGATTAGTTTTATTATTAAGTATTTATCACTTATTAGTTCAGCTACATAATAAGAAATGTTTTGTTCAATTTGCCTGGATTCCTGCTCATGTAGGTATAGAAGGAAATGAAGAAGTAGATATGTTAGCTAAACAGGCCCTGAAATCAGATATTATTAACTTAAGTATTCTTTTAAGCAAAAGTGAGGGGAAAACTCACTTCAAAATAAATTCAAAATAAAATCCTTAAGCTTTGGCAGGAACAGTGATCATGATGCTGGTAGACATTTATATATAATTCAAAACACTATGGAGGGTAATAGTTGTATGAATGGAAGGCGGAAAGAAGAGGTAGTCATATCTCAACTTAGAATTGATCATACTGGACTTAATAGTTCTCTTTTCAGAATAGGAAAACATGAAACTGGGATTTGTAATTATTGTAATCAGATAGAAACAGTGGAACATGTCTTATTAGAATGTAATAAGTATTCAGAGGAATGTCAGCATTTAAAGTCGATACTAAATAGAGAAAATATCGGATTGTCTATAATAAATCTTTTAGGAAATAAATCAAATTATGTTAGAAATTAATTAATTAGAGGGCTGCACAGTGGCGCAGTTGGTAGAGCTGTTGCCTTGCAGCAAGAAGGTTCTGGGTTCGATTCCCAGCCCAGGGTC
>CAEGAE010008402.1:0-16891 GCA_903067095.1 Girardinus metallicus | reverse complement strand
TAGTTTGGATTTGGGTTCATCTGTTTTTTTTTTTGTTCCGCTACGGATTTTACAAAAAAGACATAATTTAAAAAAAAAAATAATTTTTTTAATTTTTGGGGGGGGGGGGGGGGGGGGGGGTTATTGTCATCTTTCTCTCTCCCTCTCTTTCTTTTCTTTTTTTAACCTTACCATTTGTTCGGCTCATTCTTTTCAGGTCGTTCTTGAAACTTTTGTAAAAAATGATGATGTTACAGTGAAAAATATCTTGGTATGGCAAAGGTTGCAGTTTGTCACAACAGAGAAAACCAAATGACTAAACCTTGAGTTTTGCTGCCACCTAGTGTTCAGATGGCGCCGGTGCAGAATTGCAGTAATGGGTTTGGCCTCATGATTGCTGAATTAACTTTTATTTTTTTAAATTCTGTCTTAAAGGAAAATTCCACTGATTGGAAAACAGCCTTTAACAACTAAAGGAGAAAAGAATTACATCTTTCTAATGCAGTAATTTAAATAATTAAATTACTGCATTGATGATATGGGAATCTGTAGTAAAAATGTTCTCCCTGCTCCTCAGGTTATTTTATTTTTAAAAATCCTTTCTAGTAGGGCCTTACTGACCCTGACCTCCCTTCATCCCAGCTGTATAAAATGTGTGGAAACTCAGTTAGCACTGATGGGAACCCAGTTTGTTTTCATAAAAGTGACGCTTTAAATTGTTCTTTAAAATGAATCTTTAGTTGTAATGTAATCTCATGTTAGGATAGCATTTTCTTCAACTCATTCAGCAAAATGCTTGTGCTTGATTAGACTCTGGGAAATAAAACACATGAACATTTTTATATCCGTTGACTTAAGGATGAAGTCACTTAAAGGTAAACAAAAATTTCATATTTGACAAACATCAAAATTAAATTAGTGCTTTCCATCCAGGAACTCTGTGTGTTGTACACAATTTCTCTTGAAATTAGTTGCTCAAATAAGTGGAGTTTAATCATAACTTAATAAAGAGTTTCAATTTGATAAATGCGCTGATGATTACTTCAAAATCAAAGACAGCATGGAAAAAAAAATAAGATTTTCTGTTCCAAGTTTCAATTCTCAATTTTTTACCCTCGTTTCTGCTTCATTTATCATCTGAAAATCATTTTATCTGACATTGATAAAGAACAAATTATATATGTAATTAAATTAAAGCGACACTAACACAAATAAATCAGTGTCTTCACAGTAAATCTGTAACAACAGTGCCTGTGAATTCATGCATTGCATAGATTTCTTTCCTTTTTTACTTTGGGTTCACTTGGCTGAATTTGTACTTTTACTTAAGAATAAAAGTTCCTTTTCCTTCATTGGTCGTACAGTAAACTAATCGTCACATTGAAGCATAGTTTACTGAACTTAATTTCGTTTTCTAGCAAACGAAAGTGATGTGGTTTGCTCATTCTCCCCCTCAGTCACAGAAGACTACTCAGACAAACTATTTCGACATTTCCTGTTTTCTTCTCTCTCTTTTACATGCAAACATTAGAATGAGAAACAGACAGTAGCTACTGTTATTGTTAAAGCTGCTAAGCTTCTCTTTTATCCTGATATCATTAAGACTTGTCTGTATTCATGTTGTGAAGGGAAGCTGCTTGCTCTTTACTCGTAGTTTGCCAGATTGTCTTTGTGACTTACTGGGAGAAAACGACTGAAAAAGTGTCAGAGGAGGTGAAACGTATTAGCTAGCAGAATCAACACGAGGATGAGAAACGTGGCAAAACATGGAGCAAAAGGCTGAAGATGAAGCAATTAAAGAGTCCAGAGGTAAGGGTGGATGTTTCCTAAGAAAAATGACGCAGAATGTCGTAACTCTTAAAAAAAAATGGTTCAGATCGACTCAGCTGTGAAAAAATATCTGTCTCCTTAAAGATTTTGATTGTTTTTTAAATGTTTCAGATCACCAAAGAAATTTTATCATCAGACAAAAGTAACAAGAGGAAAAATATGTAAAAGTTTTCATATTTTATTGTTATCCAAAACAACATGGCTGTAGCTAATCACTGCAAAAATCTTATCAAGCATTCCTGGCTTGTATTGCAAATATATTAATACACTTGAAATAAAACAAAACTAACTTATAGATAATCTTTCAGCAAGATATAGGAGCTTGTTTTAACTCAACAATTTCTTAATATTGATGAAAAAGCACCAGTACTTTCCCTCTGCTGTATGACCTTTAACATGCTGAAATTAAAGCATAACTGCAAAGAAGAGTGAACCAAAATGTCTCTAAAACATAACAGAGTGAAGAATGCAGGCCAGATCAGCAAAACCAGTTATCAAGTTTAGGATGCAGTTGCAGCCAGGTTGGTTTGAATGATTCATTTAAAAACAAGACACCATTGACTGGAATTAGCATTTGTTTGATGATGTGCAACAAAAAGAGAGACCAAAATAAATCTGTGTAGAAGCATATTTAGCTGAAAACCAGATACAGATGTGCAAATTCATTTTTATCAGGACCTCCGCACCAGCATGCTGAATTTACTGAATTTGTTTGACGCTTTGAGCCGACAGACCTTTAAAGTGTCACTAAATGTTTAGAGTTTAATCATTCACTGTGTCGTTTTAGGAATTTCCTCAATTCAGGCTGAAATTCATCATTTCCAGCCCAGCTTCACTGCTCAAGGCAGCAGCAATGTGGTGGCTCCTTCCATCATTGGCTCCAGCGTTGGCAGTATTAACATTAATATATCAATGGGCAAAGGTAGGCATACTTGAAGTCAAATTATCTACACCTCAATAAAGGGGTTTAATTGGATTAGTATTTTAATGTTTTCTCTTAATTCTGTCTTTATTTTGTTCTGCAGAATCTAATTATGTCTTCAAAGAATCTCTGAACCAAGACGTTGCAGGCAGTTGCAATGCTGAGCAGAACCAAAGTAAGCACTTCCTCTTCCTCAATGTTAATGCAAAATGGTTGCGCAACATCCAAAAAACACGATTAATAACCTTGTACCATTTTCCTCAGATAAATTAGCCGAATGCCAACAGAAAGTGAAAGCGACTCTGAGGAGGAAGTTCAGCCATTTGCATGAAGGGATTGGAACGAATGCAAATAAGATGTCTCTCAATCAGATCTACACTGAGCTCTACATCAGTGAAGGAGGATGTGGTGTTGTCAACAAAGAGCATGAAGTGATACAGATAGAGATTGCATCAAAGAGATGTGCAACCCCGGACAAGTTAATCCACTGCAAACGTCTGTTTGAGTGTCAACCTGGAGAACGACACATAAGAACTGTGGTCACCAGGGGAGTTGCCGGTATTGGAAAAACCGTATCGGCCAATAAGTTTGCTCTCGACTGGGCAGAGGAGAAGGCAAACACAGAGATAGATTTTGTGTTTTCCCTCTCCTTTCGAGAGCTGAATTTAATGAAAAAGACTGCTTTTAGTCTGGATGAGCTCCTCTGTGTGTTTTTCCCTGAAATAAAAAACACAGAAATTTTTAACGAGCCTGAAAGCAAAATCCTCTTCATCCTGGATGGCCTGGATGAGAGTCGGCTGTCGCTGGACTTTCAGAAAAGTGAAATATTGTCAGACGTTACAAAGCAAAGTACAGTTTCTGTGATTCTCACAAACCTCATCAGGGGATGTCTGCTTCCCTTGGCTCTCGTTTGGATTACGTCTCGACCAGTAGCTTCAGCTCAAATCCCAGTTGAATACATTGATCTGGTCACCGAGGTGCGGGGATTTAACAACTCACAGAAAGAAGAGTACTTCAGGAGGAAGATTACTGATGAGACCGTAGCAAATCGGGTGATTGCACACGTGAAATCCTGCAGAAGTCTTCACATCATGTGCCACTTACCAATCTTCTGCTGGATGGCGGCGAGTGTTCTTGAGAAGAACCTGGCAAATAAAGACAGCAAAGAGACACCGAGGAGTCTCACACAGATGTACATCCACTTCTTGTCCCTCTATGTGGAGAAAATGAAGAGAATCCTGCCGAGAAGAAGAGACTCCACTACTGACTGTGTGAGAACGAACCTCCTTGCTTTGGGTAAACTTGCTTTCAAAGAGCTGGAGAAGGGTCACCCGATCTTCTATGAGAGTGACCTCATCCTTAATGGCATCAAGGTCACAGAGGCCTCCATGTTTTCTGGCGTCTACACTCAGATCTTCAACGAGGAGATGACAGTGTGTGAAGAGAAGATGTTCTGCTTTGTGCATTTGAGCATTCAAGAATTCTTTGCAGCGCTGTACGTCTACCTCACATTCCACAACGAAAACAACAATGTTTTGGTCAAGAAGTCATCTGTGTCACGCCGTTTAATGTCCAGAGAATCATCAGAGATCATCCTCTACAAAGAAGCTGTAGAAAAGGCCCTGCGGTGTGAAAATGGGCATTTTGACATCTTTTTGCGCTTCCTTTTGGGTCTATCACTGGAGTCCAATCAAACATTGCTGAAGCACCTAATGACCAACAACAGAACTCATCAAAGAACCAGAAGTGAAATCATTAAACACATAAAGGAGAGGATCAGAGACAGCCAGTCTCCTGAAAGGTGCCTCAATCTCTTTCACTGTCTGAATGAGCTGAAAGATCATTCTCTTGTGGAGGAAATTCAGGACATTTTCAGCTCAGGCATTTTGAACCAAGCCACCCTTTCACCTGCCCAGTGGGCCACGCTGATCTTTGTATTGCTGACCTCAGAAGAAGAGCTCAATGTGTTTGATCTGAGTAACTACATGAGGTCAGAAGAGGGGCTCCTGAGACTAATGCCTGTTGTGAAAACTGTCCAAGTGGCAAAGTAAGTCCTTTGGTACAATCTTTTTAGCTCAGATTGAGACTTTCCAAACACTTACTTTAATGCATGCTATTGTGGTACTTAAAAGTTACAAACGCTTTAGCAATAACTATACTTTTACATAGAATGGATAGAAAACTGCTTTGCAAGATCTTTATAATCCTGACACTATTATACCATTAGCAAACTTGATGACCTCACAGAAAAACTAAAGGCCTAAGCACACACCCCTGAGGAATCCCTAGGCTTCACTTGTTAACATCGGACATGATGGTGTTCAGGGAATATGGCTGACAAAGTAAACAAATTCAAGAGACTCCAAAAAAGATGGGAGGCCGATTGTGTATTACAGCAAAACTGAAAAAAGCTATTCCTAAAAAGTACGTAGAGAGTGAAAAATAATGGGCTAAGCACACTGCCCTGAGGAGCACCAGTGCTTAGTTAAGGAGAGTGCCATATCTTAAAAGTGAATACAAACTTTCTGCAGAGTTAATGATCAGTTTTTCCTTAATTCTGGATGCACAGTTGTGTCTTAAGATGGGGAAAAGCTATGGGCCAAGCACACAACCTTGAGGAATCCCAGTACTCAGTGTGACTGCAGTTGTTTTTTTCTGTATTGAACTTACCGTAGAGTCTCTGTCAGTCAAGTTACTATACATCACTGTATTTATCTAGCTACTATGTAGTCAAATACGGGCAGTCTGGCACAGTTTTCATATGTCATGCATTTTTTTTCCTGGTTCAGTTTGAAAGCATGCAACCTCACGGCGATGTGCTGTGAAAATCTGGCCAGTGGCATCAGCTCATCCCAACTCAGAGAGCTGGACCTGAGCAACAACAACCTGACAGATGCAGGACTGAAGCAACTCTCTGACGGGCTAAAGAGCAGCCAACTGGAGACACTGAGGTCAAAATCCAACATGTCTGCTCCACATATAAATGCAAGTGACTCTATATGTGGGTTTAACTTTTGTCTTTGTATTTTTTTGTTTGCTTAGACTAAGAAGCTGCAGCCTAACAGAGAACAGCTCGGTCACTATAGCATCAGTCATCAGCACCTCCTGCTGCCGCCTAAAAGTCCTAGATCTTACCGACAACGACTTTCAGGACGATGGAGTTAGAACCTTCTCGGCTGGACTGGGGAGTTCTTACTGCAAACTGGAGCAGCTTCGGTAAAACATGCAATACTTCCTGAGTAAAGAAATGACTCTCTGCTGCCGCCGTTTTTGCTGTATGGGTCATTTTGATGAAATATAATTGTGTCAAAGTTTGTCAGGATGCAGAGTGACAGAAGAGGGCTGCACATTCCTGGCATCTGCACTGAATTCATCCCACCTGAAAGAGCTCGACTTGAGCTACAACCATCCAGGGAACTCTGGGCTGATGCTGCTTTCAGCTCTGCTGGAGGACCCACAATGCACACTGCAGACACTCAGGTAAGAAAGCATCAGTCTGCCAGGGATCAGTCAAAAGTCATCATTTGGCTCTTTGCAAATATATTCATAAACTTGTAATCTATTCACATTTTCTCACTTTATGATCATAAAGTGTTTTACATAGAAATTTTGCATTATGAAGCAAACAAAATTGCTTCATTAATTCTATATACTTCACAAAATTTATAATTATGTAAAGCAAACAAAATTATGTTTTACATATTTATGTAATTAATGTTAACTGTTGGTAACTAACAATTAGTTAACAACAATTAATTAATTGTAAAATAATTGGTACAACTTAACAATTGACAGTTAATTAATTTACAATTAATTAACTGTTAATTGTTAATTAATTGTTAATGATTAATTAACAAGTAAATGTTAGTGGGTGGTGAGCATTTTTTGGTTGGCACTCTTTCCATTCTAATTAACAAATGTTAGTTGTTAATTAACAATTATTAAATGTTAATTCCAATTAACAATTGTTAACAATTAACTATTTTTGTTAATTAACATTGTTAACAAATGTTAATTAGAATGGAAAAAGTGCCAACTACCACCCATCTAAACTAACAGTCAAGGCAGTTATGTAATTTTCAAATATTAAATGATTGGAAATTTGATGAGTTATTCGGTACTTGAGTGGACTTTTTACTACATCCTTTTTTTTTTTTTTTTGGACTGCTACTTTTACTTTAAGTTGAGTAAAAATATTTTGAAGTATCGCTACTCTTCTTACTTGAGTAACATTTTTGGTTACTCCACCCACCTCTGCTTCTCCCAAAAGCACAAAGATAACATTTAGCAATCTGTTTTAGTGTGGAGCAATGTGGTGAATCCAGGATCCAACCTGGTCCGAGGAAATGTAAGTAGCCAACATATTTGATTATTTTTTGCTTGACTCATAAAAATTATTAATTCTTTCTTCCTTATTTTCTTATCAGACCTTAAGAAGTTGACCCTGGACCCAAACACAGCCCACAGGGATCTTTCTCTTTCCAATGGAAACCAGAAAGCAACACGCTGGACCAAGAACTCGTATCCGGATCACCCGGACAGGTTCGACTACTGGACCCAGGTGTTGTGCACAGAGGGACTGACCGGGCGCTGCTACTGGGAGACGGAGTGGGTCGGGAGGGTCTGCATCGGTGTGGCCTACAGACGGATGCTGAGGAAAGGAGAGGGTAATGACCGCTGGTTAGGCCGCAATGACGTCTCCTGGGGCCTGAGCTGCAACAAAAACAGCTACCGGATTCTGCATGGGAGCATGAACGACGTCGTTCCAGCAACACCCAACTCCAACAAAGTAGGAGTTTACCTGGACTGGACGGCAGGGTCGCTGTCCTTCTTCAGGGTCTCCTGTGGTGACCGGACTCTCCTCCACACCTTCCACACCACCTTCACCGAGCCCGTCTACCCCGGCTTCCATCTGGGCTGGGCCGACTCAGCCGTACTCTTATGCTAACCCGGAAGTTTTCATCCGACGTCGAAATTAGGCGCATCGACTGCTACCTGAGCCAAGTACTGAAATGTTTGAGCCTGATGATGTCTTTTCGTGTTGTAAAGTTTAACAAACATGTGTTTATTATATTAGAACTGAGCATTAAAAAAATCGAAGACTGAGTTTAAAATGCCAATTTACATCCTCGCTTTAAATTGTAGTAAAATGTCAAAAGAAATTGTGTAAATATGAACCTTTTACCCGAATTATAAATCATATTAAGTACTGTGCAATAAACTGCAATTTTATTTTACTTTCATACGGAGCTGAACACTTACTTGATTGATTAATCGATTATTTAAGTCATTGTGAACTAATTTAATAATCAGTTAGTCGTAAACTGGAGTACACGAACTCAGAGCAGTTAAGGCAAATCTGCAAAAAAAAAAAAAAAAAAAATCAACATTTTTACATTTAAGAGGTAAAGCTTTGTCTGTAAATATTTTTGCATTTGTAGCTTCATCTGGTTCAAATAAAATAAAAAAATATATATTGATCACCTTTTGAAATTATTAAAGTGTCAACTTCTTTCGACATTTTAGACGAAGCAATGAAAAAGAAAGATGCTGACAGCATTTCTTTAGCCGCTGATGCATCCTTTGCCAAAAATTAAGTTACATGAATAAAAGGTTTTTATTTACAAAAGGAATTTACTTATTGATATCCAACATATTTTAATTTTATGTAAAAAATATTTAAGCAGAATGTGACAACTTTTTCCTATTAATCGTCAGAATAATGGATTACTAAAATAGTTGGTAGTTGCAGCCTTACTTCCATACTATAAGAAAAAAATTCCCTGAAAGTAGCAGTTTATCTACAAAATGCAAAGGTTTGCCATAAATAACTAAGAGAATTTAAATTTTTTTTTTGCTATTTCTAAAACTGTCTTTCCTCCAATGAAAAGAAGAGGATCAGAATTTCTGATTTCACTTTCAACAATCATTTTATTAGCAGTCCCAGGAGGCAATGGAAAAACAAAAAGAGAAAAAAAAAAAATGGAGGAACAGAAATTAAGATTACAGTAAAGATGGCGGGTCGATCAGAACCGGCGCACATAAAGACAGAACAGAGGGCTGAACACGCACACACTGGACACAAAAATCACATCGTTAAAACAGAACAGAAAGTGATAAATGAGTTGACCCTAAAGGTCGTGTGTGTTGGCTGATCCCTCTGTTCCCCATGAGAAATTCACCAGGACCGACCCCACATTCACACACACACACCCACACACACCCACCCACACACACACACACAGAAACATATCAAAAAGCCCATCTCTTGAGTAAATCCACAATTTTTAAATCTCAGTTGATCGTGACAAGAGAAGCCACGACACCCCAGCTGCTCTGCCAGGTCTTTAAAATTGTTATTTTCTATTAATTCTGTACACATCATATATTTTATTTACACACTGAAAAGCTCAGCAGCTGCTCAGTGCGGATACGAGTGAAAGTTGGCTCATCTGCCGTCATTCTCTGCTCGTTTCTTTCAGCCGGAGGCTCCGCTTTCACACACCCGGTGCCTCCGATTCGGTTATAAAGTCTGCAGCGTTGCACGTCAGTACTCCTAAAGCTTCCTTCACATTTGAATTAAAAAGCAACTGAAACCTCTGAGATCAACCTGTTTGTTTTCGATGCTGCGCAGAAACAAAAAGGTGATCAGAAGTGAACATCTGGTTTGCATCTGATTACGGAGCCAGATGTTGCCACATTTATTTACCGAGAGATCTTTCAGTTTAATCTGATATTTGATTTGAATTTAAATCATTTTTGTGTTAGTTTAAATTCAGATGATGCACAGTGGCTGATTTAAAAAAAAAAAAAAAAAAAAAAAAGGCGGCTAATCCTTTCACATCTCAAAATAAATCCACCCACACACACGCACAGACAGATTGGAGCAGCATGGGGGACTAAGGCCATGATTAAGGTGGATAAGAGACATCTAGAACAGAATTTATTTAGTTTTATTTCCATACATAGATGTCTGTCACTCTATCGGGACTCAATCATATATAAAAAAAAGTTCTGCTATCCGAGTCGCTCAAGCCCTCCCCAACCAAAAAAAGAAAAGCCTTTCAGTGCTATTAATGCAGACAGTACAACTAGTTACCAAGCTTTCCCTTTCGTCACCAGTCTGTTGCATACGCAGTTGTTCTCTTGTGTTTACGTTCGTCACCCTTCCTCGTCGGCTGCGCCCTGGATGTGCAGGAGCAGCAGAGCTGAGGCAGAGTAAAGCTTTTCCGTCTCACTCACACACAAACGATCGTACAAGATCTGATCTGCGAGCCGGACCTTGGCTGACAAGACAGCAAGGAGAGTTTTATTTTGTAGGATAAAAAAAAAAAAAAAATCATTTGCAGGGTGAAAGGTGACTGGAGGGGGGGGGGGGTTTGGGTGGAGGAGTTTCTGGAGCTCGTGGGTGAAAGGTGTGAATCTCCGGGCCCTTAGCTGAGAAGCTGGCGGATCTCCTTGTGCATGTGACACAGGAAGTCGACGTACGACGCTCCGCCGCTGGCGCTCTTGTCCTCCACTAGGAAGTGCTTGAACGTCAGCTCGGCTCGGTCTTCCTGTTTTACCACCATCAGCTGAGAAAGAGAGAGAGAGGGGCAGGGTGAGTAGGGTTTAGGCGCCCCCTGGTGGGGTCACCAGGAACTGTGTAACCGATTCAAGGCGAGTTTAAACTTTATCATTGATTACTGAAAGCATACTGAGAGCATACAGAGAGTAAAAGAGGGAGAAAAACAGACAGAAAGAAAGAGACAAAGGGAGAGAGAAAGAAAGATAAATAGAAAGAAAGAAAGACAGAAAGAGATAGGTAAGAGAAAGGCAGAAAGAGAGACAAGAGACAAAAAGGAAGAAAGATAAAGGAATAAATAAATAAATAAATAAAGAAAGAAAGACAGAAAAAGATAGGAAAGAGAGACAGAAAATAAGAAAGAGACAAAGGGAGAAAGAAAAAGGAAGAAAGATAGAAAAATAGGAAAGAGAAAGGAAGAGAGACACAAGAAAGAAAGAGACAGACAGAAAGGAAGAAAGATAGACAGAAAGAAAGAAAGGAAGACAGAAAGAGAGATGGGAAAGAGGCAGACAGAAAGGAAGAAAGAGAGAGAAGGAAAAAAAGGAGTCACTTTTTCCCACCACAACTTGATGTCTGCATCTTTCTCTGTGTTTTCTGGATGGCAGCCATATTGGATTGTGAACTCAGAGCTGCTCTCTATCTTCTAACTTTCCAAGCTGGCGTTATCTTTCATTCAGTGTCATCTTCTTAACTTAGTGTTTTTAATTAACAAGTATTGTGTTCTGCATTAAGCGATTACTGTGTTTGTCTCGTAGCTTCGTGTTTTTGGTGTATTTATGTCTCAAATACTGTCTGCTCATCTTGTGCAACCAGTGGATCCAAAAAGATTGAAAAGTGCTTTTGGTCATAGAAGAGCCATGAGAATAATAACAATAATAATAGTAATAATAATAATAATAATAATAATGAGGCTTGCCTTCATGTATCGTGATCGCTGTGCTCTGAAGGAGTCGACGACTTCTCTGAGTCTTTGTGAGAACGGATTGTCCAGAACAGGCAGACTGGTCTGAAACAGAAAACGGGTTCAGACGCCATTTCACGCCACACATGGAAACAAAACTCAGGAGAAAGTCAACAAATTTCTAACATAAAAGTAAATCATAAGATAAATTATTCATCTCTGATATGTTTTCTGCTTGATGAAAACAGCAAAGCTTCATTGTCTTTTTGAATTTTATGAAGACATCATGAAAAGAGCGTAAAACAAACGTTATGAAAAACCAACCGACTGCATTAGAGAGCTCAGTTTGACTAGACTATGTTCAGTCATACATGAATTAAATCTGATCCTTATTACAGAACTTATTGCCTTTCGTTGACTTATATGTTCCGTATTTAAAACACTTGGGGATTAGGATTAAACACTGTTATGACAGCAACAGATGAAAAGATTAAGTACATACGCTTCTGTGAGTTACAGATGATTATGGGGAGATTTTAGTTTCATTTTCCTTAAAAATGTAGTTAATTTAATTTATTTGGACAGGAAGGTGCATATTGATCAACATTACCACGATTTATGGCAGCGTAAATATGCAGGAATTAGCACAATAGCTAAATTTTGACCTGTATCCCAAGACAAGGAAGCAGAAAAAACAAATAAAACACAGTACACATAGTTCCACTACTAGTAGTAGTATATAAAAAAAAATAAAACAAAAGAAACAATATAAAAACAGGGTGAAAGACTCACTGCTGTAAGCAGAGGAAGACATTAAGAAAGCAATGCTTGAGTTTCTTTCCTAAAAAATTGCCTAGTTTTCCCTTCTCTCTGATAGACGCCACCTTCCGGCTAAAATGTGTTTCAGTCTCCTCTGGTCTTTATTTTATCATCCCTTTTCTGAACAGTGTTTTATAAAACCCCGACACCGGAGCTGGTCCATTTCCCCTCACCATGTTCGGATCGATCTGGCTGAAGCTCGGCGTGCCGAAGATGTTGAGCAGCAGCTCCTGCTGAACGCTGGCTCCCACCCACAGGAAGAGGTGGAGCCCCGTCTCCATCAGGTAAACTCCGCCTTTAGACAGCCGCTCCTCGGAGTCCCTCACCGCCACCGGCAACGACCCGCTTTCCAACTTCATCTGGAAAAATCCAGGAGAGGCGGAGAAACACGATGAGCGGGATTATTAGAGATTACTGAGGAACTGAAGATGGATGGACAGCAGGGAAGCAAGCAGAGTTGGGCAGTAACTAGTTACATTTTTATTTTTAAATTATTTTCATGCGTTTTACTTTTGCTTGAATACATTTATTATGAAGTATGGTCTAACTCGAGTTAAATTTCTGGATTCTCTGCCCACTGTGAGTAATTTCACTGGATGACAAACAAACATGTTTTAGGCACCAACGACACGCCTGCAGTTTTTGTTAAAGTTTCAAGTTTTACACTGAAAGAAACTGATTTGGAAAATGTTTATTTTCTCTACTTATATGAATCATTTTTTCATAAATCATTAATTTATGTAATTCTTAAAGATTAAACGATTGATAATTTGTCGAGTGACGTTTTCATTTCTTGGGCTATTTTTTACCTTTACTTGGGTAAAAATATGTTGAAGTAGTGCTACTTTTACTTAAGTACAATTTGGGGACCTCTACCCAGCTCTGGATGCAAGTTACTAATTAATCAGTTAATATAAAGTTGATTGATCTTATTGATCAACTAACGATTAATTAATAAGCGTCCACTTCCGTTTTCTTTTGTATCACGAGGACAGACCGTCTCTCCATAAGATAAAGGTCTAAATAGTTAAAAAAAACATTTTTATATGCTGAACTAAAAAAATAAAAAATATAAATAAATAAATTGTAACATTTTGTGTCAGCTCTATTGAATCCTGACAGAATAAACAGAAAATTGTGGTTCTCTCATATTATTAAACTTAGACATGTTAGGTTTCGGAATAGACAAATAAAAGATGAAAATAATAAAATATGTGAAACATTTAATTCCCTATTAAAGAGATATTTATGCAGAAGTGTCGCCTGTGGCTGAAGGAATGTTAGACGATTATAAAGCTGTCATTAACGATTATTTTAGTCATCGATTATTCTGACAAAAAAACACTTTTTTTTTTTAACCACTTTAGCTTATTTTATACAGTATTAGAAATACATAAGAAAATGCAAAATAAAGCAAAAGATGCTTCCAAAGAAAACTAATGACATGTGAAAAGGTCAGGTCTTTCTGCCTCACTTATCAATACAGTGCTGGGCTGATCTGTTGATATTTTTTTTGGATTAACCAAATAACAATTGGATAACAGAAGATGTTTGATATGTGCTCAAAATGTATATATTTCTGTAAATCTTTGGATTAACTGCTGATCTGAATGTTTCTATCAGCAAATGGCCTTTTCTGAGTCTGTCTGCTCCAGTTAGCGACTAACCGATTACTGAATTAGTTGACGATTAGTCCAATAATCGATTCATCACGATTAATTGCTTCCGCTCTAGAGAAGGCCTCCGTGTGGCCGTGTCTGCGGTCTCACCACTGGCAGCAGGCGGGGGTAGAAGAAGACGTGCGTCTCTTCGACGTCCATGCAGCCGATCAGCTGCTTGAGGTAAGCCCTGTCGTCCAACGAGACGTCGGCTCCCGGCAGCAGGACGTCGCTCTTCATCACGCAGTTCAGGTAAACGGGGAGGAGCTTCATGCACTCCGGCAGGATGAGCTGAAAAAAAAAAAAAACAGAAAAAAAAATACACACACATCTTTAAACAACACGGATAAAAAGCGGTTATTAACAGATTATTAGTGAGGATGTATAAACGTCACGTGAGGAGTAAACTAGAGAAGAGGATTAGAGGCGCGGATGTTTGTTGAACCTTCACATTTAAATAAAACAAGAAGGAGAATGAATAGTTGAAATATCCATTTTATTACCTGACCAGCAGATGATGGACTGGCACAGTTCTTCCTATAGCAGGCCAGAATCTGAGCGCACTGGTTGACCAGAGTGTCCCTCACAGCCTTGGTGGGATTGTTCGCAACACCCCTGAAAGCTGCAAGACACAAAAACACACATTTACCCAACCTGAGCACGATCAGCCGTCTGATTCAGAGCCTTTAGAAAGATAAGATCAAAGTCTTCCAAGGATTTTTGGACTCACCATATTTGGCGAAGTAGTTGATGATCGTGTCGGTCTCACAGTTGCGGTAGAGATCGGCCAGCTGCGCGCAGCAGTTCACCGCCATGTTGTGGACGCGCAGGCGCCTCTGACCGCTGCAGCTGGTGTACAGAACGGCACACTGCAGGCAGACGGAGACAAAAAAAAACAAAAAAAACATTATTTCTGCTAAACACCATCATGACAACAACTGAGAGGTTCACCAAACCCATCTGGATGTTCTTCCAACGGTTTGGTGCCAAAAGAACTTTGACCTTTGTCAGGTCACTGACAGCGTTTCTCCATCTTCATCAGTGCAGATGCATCTCAATAAAATAGCGTATCATTGAAATGAGAATTTATTTTAGTACTTCCATTCAAAAAGCTGACATCTGACATAGATCAAAGGTTTTTCAACCTTTGTAAAGAAAACAGTCTTTCTGCATTAAACAAATGTTACATGAAAGAAAAAAAAAGACTGCTTATAACTTTTTTATACATAATTACCATAAAAATATAAGGAACTATCATTTTATTTCAATATTTAATCTTAACCCAAATAAGCAGATCAGCCCCACACTGGATTGATGTTAAGTATTTTTTCAACTAAAGGAATGCTGTTACTGCATTTTTTGGTAATAAAATGTTTATTTTCTCACCCAAAAAAATTATTATTGTAATTTTCTAACCCGTTTCTAATATTACATAAAAAAATGGCTTAAATGAAAAATCTGCAGATTGTGCCAATTTTTTTTTTGTCTGATTAATCGTCAGAATGATCTATAGATTAATCGATAACTAAAATAATCTGGTAAAGTCTTCTGAATTGGCCAGAAGCGTCTTATCTGGGAAATAATATCCTCTGAAACTGAATTCTGTTTCTTTTTAACATGTAATTATTTTAGTTAGCAGAAATAAACACTTGAAATAGTCTGTGTTATGAACCTGTGTGAGTTTTACTCTTTGAATTACTGAAATAAATCCACTTTTGCTGAACCATCCACTCACCTGCATGAGCGCGCCCGTCTCCTCGCTGAGCTTGTCGTCGTGTTTGAACTCAACAGTGATGGCCTTGTCACAGTCCAGCCCCGCCAGCTCTACGTCCGTGGTGTTGTTCATGTAGAACGATCCGAAGAAATCTGTGGCTCGGATCCCTGCAGCATGACGACGACGAATAAAATTAAAACGCCGGATGCCTCTTCGTTCAGCGCGTTTAAAGTCTGCCCTTGATTTTGATTCTGGGGACCTACCTGTGCTCGTCCGGACCCTCATCACGGCGTCAAACCCGACTTGTTTCTGAACGTCTCGCCTCAGGTCGTTCAGGAATCGCTCTTGATCTGCCTGAGCCTGAGATGACGAGGACAAAATTTACACTAAAAGGTTAAAACTCCAACACAAAGCCATCAATCACATTTATTTGTGGAGCGTATTTCAGCAACAAATGCATCATAAAAACACAAATTCAAACAAGACACAGTCAACAACTGACTGATGATGTTGATTAATGTTTAATTTATAATGTTTCAAAAGCAACTATAAACAGGAGGGTTTGTAGTCTAGGTTTAAATTCAGTATTTTAAAGTCCATTTTCTGGGAGCCAGTGTAAGGACTTTAGAACTGGTGTGATGTTCTCCATCTTCCTAGGTTTTAGTCAGAATGTCAGCAGCAGCAGAAACATCGATTTTTTTCTGAATATGAACAATCAGATTTTATATGTATGTCACTTTACAACAGTGACTACTGAGCCAAAGTGAATTCCATTAATCAAGTAATAAAAAGGAACAGAATACAAATGGATAGATAAAGTGAAAGCATTGGTAGAAACATAATGTCACAGTGCTGCGGTGTGCTGAAAAAAATTGTTTTTTAGCTTTAAACAAAAATAAGTTGTTGATTCATTCTATAGTTTTTGGACCAGCTACAGCAAATAAGCGGCTACCCCACTGTTTGGACAAAGTGGCGATTTGGAGTATTTTCCCACCTGAAAATATGTGTATTTGTAGATGGAGCCTCCAGTGGAGACAGGAACCACTCCTAACGTTGCCACATCCACGTACTGGTTAGGGAAGAGGAAAAGATCCACGCAGCAGCCCTGAGCCACGCACTCCTTAGCCAGGTTGTTGTAGACTCCGACCTGCGGCTGAAACAGAGTCTGTGGACGAAAGCAGAGTTGGTGTGAAGCAACACGTTTACGGTTAAAGCCCAAACTTCCTCCTGGATTTACTTGCGTTTACCTTTTCCTTGTCAGTCCCGATTAGCTTCTTATCTTCTCGGTTTTTCAGTTTTCCAGGAGCCTCGGCGATGGGCAGGGAGGTGTGAAACACGAACAGCTTCCCGGCACAATCAGCCGCCTGAGAACACAACACACAACCTGTGACACTCTGACGCCTCAACTGTGTGTGTGTGTGTGTATATATATGTATATATATATATATATATACATATATATACACACACACATATATACATATATATACACACACATGTG